>PGIR01000179.1:0-83567 GCA_002812735.1 Scedosporium dehoogii
TTTTTTTTCCTTTTGTTCTTTTTTGGAATTCGGGAGGGGCACTGCAAAGCTTCAACAACCACAAACACCTCCTCCAAGCAGGTTTGGGAGAGTACCAAGTACGTGACATGCGCGGTGAGATGGGATGTCAAAGAGCCGCTGGGAGGATGGCAGCTCGCGGATGAGCAAGGCGAAATATACATAGAATGTGCGCCTCGTGTCGCAACTTCTTGGGGCCCGGCGGGCGTCAAATGAATCAACGGCTCCGGGCTCTGCCTGGCGGAGAGGATTGCGCCCCAGCTGTACGTCTGGAGCGTAGTATACATACATCAATGATGGCAGCCCACGAAATTGGCATGGCATCATAGATGCTACACCAAAGCCTGGGGCCAGGTTTATATTCCCATCCTGCACGTCGAGCTACTCCCGGCAGGTGTGCGAGGCAACTCGGTCGACGGGGATTTGAGAAAACAAGTGGCCAAGCAGCCATTGGACCTTGTCGTGGAGTCTAAACTACAACTCTCTCGTCATCGCTTTCCTCCGCTTCCTCCGGTGATGCATCACGAACCAGCAGACCAAGCAGACCACCACCCACATAGAATCGCCTCAAAACCCGCCTCGAAACTCGCCTCCCCTCTTCCCTACAGGCTGCAAGGAGATTTTTAGAACGGGTATAAGAGGGAAAGAAATCCTTGGGCCGGTGTCCACCGCACATACAAAGTACACATCCAATTTGATCATTCGTACTCTCCAAGTACAAAGTTCTGCACAGTGGTACCATACGTGTATCTGCTGTATCTCGGGTCTGTTCTTTCTGCAAGTCACTTCGAATGGACATCGTTCTTACCCTTTCTCGAAATAAGCGTGGCGCCTGTATATGCAGAGTCCAGGCATAGTGATGTGGCAAAATGGAACCATCGAGACGAGCCAGCCTCCACTATCTGCAGGTCAATTACATTGAGATGTAACTCTTATTTTCCTCAAATTTTTGACCTTCTCATGTAGACAGGGCCAAGGGAAACAAAACAAACAAGGGCAAGCCGAGAGGACCGACCAGTGGGAGGCTCGTTGGAGAGGGCGCTAACACTGATGCGCTACCTTAGCGTCCACGGCACAAACAAAAGAAAAAGGCAAGAAGACGGAGAGAGGTAAAACAAAAGAGAGAGAGCAGAGCGTTTGTGAGGACTCGGCTGTCTCGAAAGTGCCCACTTGTCCTGTGGGGGATATTCAAATCGAGGAGAGGTAATGAGTATGAGTAGGCGGCTATAGGGATTACAATTGGCTTTCATCGACTTGTTCCTCCTTCCCGCCGGAAGATCCCAAGACGTGAAATTAAGTCGGTGTTGATAAAATACGCCTCAATAATACGGAGTACTTCATCCACTGCACCACGTCCACCACACGACAATGTCACACGGGTCTTTATGGGGTAAATTATCGTATCCCCACTCCCCGCTGCCAACAGTACCTTAAAAGTACCTGTCTGCAGATGCAAATCAATCAAGGCAACGGCGGGAGGAGGATCAGGACGGAAGTCACCCGAGATTGACGTTACCGATATCTCCTCAGAAAGAATAACTTGCTACACGGGAAGAATGAGAGAGAACCACATTGTGCTCAGCTTTCGATGATTCGTGTCAACAATGGGCTGGGGGTTGAGGGAGTTGAGCATCTCAAAACATCCTGATACAGTTCTTGTACATGAGTCTGCAACCATTCTGCACTGCAAATGTATCAAAGGTTCGAACCCATGCCTCGACGACCGCCGCAACGAGCGACAAGCGATGAGCAATGAGCAAATGAGCACCCCCGTGGCCTGGCCTTGAGAACGCGATGCAACAAGTAGTGCGTAATCTTCAATATCTCGGCGAGTTATGGATTGCGAATATCCACTAATAATAAAGAGACCCTTGCATGGGCCGGTTCATGATCAACGACTGAACTGCAAGCAAGAGGTTGGACCCTTACGAAGTATGCTCCGTGTTAGCGCCATACTAAACCAGGATGTGGACTCGCTCTTCTTCACCGCGCTTCGAGCTACTCGAGCATTGGTGCAACTATACAGAAAAGAAAGAGGGGAGCTTAAGACAGACTGCTCGAACGAATGTTATGCCATCATGTGAAGTGTAGTGTAAGTGAAGTGGATTAAGTGGAGAGAGAGCTGCGTATCGGGAGATGAAGAGCAAGCCAAGTTCAAAATAGTCATCCCGCAGCGGGTACGAAGCTGCGGCCCATTTCGCGACCTTGTCGGAGTGAGGTGGCAAGTTTGATGAGCAAACGTACCAACCTCGTAAATCTTGGAAAAAAAGAGGGTTCGGATGACTTTTTGCTAGCAAGCAAGCAAGCTAATACAGCCTATTACACGACCTCGTACGAAGTATATGCTTTCATGTTCCAATCGGCCACGTTTTGTGGCTTCCGAGGGATCTCAACAACTGGGCGATTCGCGATGGGCAGTTGGTCCAATCGAAAGCCGCGAGGCAACAGCGCACCAGCACCGTGGCGACAAATCACAAGCGCCCATGACACCGAAGGCGGACGTGGAGGGGAAATAGACGTGATTCGGTTCGCTGCCTTCTCTCCCCATCCAGCCCCAGCCCCGATACCCTAATACCGGCGGCGGGGACAACGGCGGGCAGAAGGGGGGAGGCCTGCGGAACGATGATTGGACTAAAGGGGAGAATCCCGAAATCACCATTTTGGGGAGACCGCAAAAGCGACCCCACGGCTCGATCTCCAGGGTCCGGAGTTTTCTCCCATGTCTAGCCAATATGCAGGTCGTTGAAAGGGGGGGGGGGAGGGGAGGAGCGGGAAATTAAAATTAAAACTGGCGGCGGTTGACGAAACTACGAAGGGTCGGTGAAGGGAAGAAGACAAAGACGACAAAAACACAAAAAAGGGAGAAACGGGCATGGTAGCAACGAAGTCGTGCATGAGAAGTAACTTTACGGCGGGTCTACGAAGTATGAACTGTCAATTGGTCCAGAGGAAGTGTCCCCGGAACACTTTGAAGAGATCCAGCCCACACGATGACCAAGTGGACGAGATCGGTTGGCGAGATCGTTGTGTCAAGGCTTCTCACCAGCTCCGACTTATTTTCTCTGGCGGTCCAGTGACCCAGGATAGAGCTGGTTAAGAAGCTGGATAGAGCCACCCCGGCCGCAGCTAGAGCACAAGAAGAAGGCCAGAAAAGCACCACTGCAAACATCAATTGATGCGTACAGATGGGGGAACCATTGTCAACGAAGGCGAAAACAAGAAATTTACACAGGACTGCGCTACTTCGTACTTGCTTGCCTACAGGCTAGATCGGATGGACGGTGAAGGGGCGAATGGACCATGGACCAAGCACGATGGACCATGCCGGACCGGCAAAGAATTGAGGGGCAAAAAGACCAAAAAAGGAGGGGAAGCGACGCGAGGGATTGGGCGGTTTCACCAGTGAGCGACGATAGCATTGGAGAACTTGGGGAGACGGAACGTTGAAGTCTCGACACTTTCATGCATTGATGAGTTGGCAGTGCTGCTGCTCAAATTAACACGACCCAGAGGCGAGGGAGAAGAAAGCGGCGCGGAGCAAAAGAGAAGACAACTTGACCCTCCCACAACAGCAACCTCGACCAGAAACCAACATCGACAGCCCGCGCATAGATGTCATTTTACGTCTTTTGCCAAACAAAGCAATAATACACAGTCGTATTAAATACACTATTGGCAGCCAGGGCACGCGTGTGGGAGCCGTTGATGATGTGCAGTTTTTCTCCGCGCAATTGTGTTCTCGAGTGGTTACATCAGGATGCCAAGCTGCGACGACGAACTCAAAACTACTGCCGCTAACACAAGTTTGGTTTGTCTCTCTGTCCATCCCATTCGTCGTTTTGTCGTTTCTCTCCATTCATTGTTGTGAAGGCGGTGAACAAGTGAATTGAGGATATTGAGTGTATGAGTAAGCAGGACATTCCACATGTCAATTGGAATTTTGGGGCCAAAAGTGCAAGCGCAATACTAAACAATTGAACACCGCCATTTCTTCGCGAGGCATTGAGCCTGGCCTCCTCCTGTACTTCGTAGCGCGATGCAGTTTACCTCAAAGTACGAAGTAGTGGGGAGGGGCATTGTCGATGCCTTCTTTCGCTTGATGCCAATGGCATAAGCACTCTAGATGTATTGATGCACACTACATGCACTCATCTGCACCAACCCCAACCCCAACCCCCAGACGATTATGGATGGACTCGTTCATACCAGCAGGCCTCCCATGCTCGCTAACAACTGCCCCCTCCCCCCGCTTCCTGTATTTATAGGAACCCTGATACAACAACATTGAACGTCAGTTCGGAGTGGGAGCGGAATCCCAGTTCCATGTCCTCCCGCATTGATATATTTGGACGCAGGGGAAGCGACTCATGGCACGTCAAGGGGGATGGATCTACAATTAGCAGCCATTTACCTGACCCTATCATCCTCATAAGAGGACATCTCCACACCGTAGAATAACAGTTGCTTTCAACGAGAATACTGTCAATATCAGCCAGCCATCGGATGGACCAGGCCATTGGCTGGCGAGGATATGGAAATCAGTATCAATGTGAAGAAAGTACGACATATCCATTCAAACGAAGCCGGTCTTGCACTTTGGGCGCCCCGGCCAAGTGGCGCGGATAGCGCATTTTCTGTTTCTATCCTATCATCTACGATGGAAGAGCTGAAGCCGGGACTTCGAACATTCGTAGATCTACATGTGATACAATGCCCAGGAAAGGAACGCCACGTCTGGGCAGCCTGCGTTTCCAACTTTGCTTTTTTTTTTTTTATGAGCTAGAAAACTTGCAAACCATGTGAACCATCCACGATGATTTGGGGGAGAGCTTCGCCGAATCAGCTTAGCTCGTGGGGAATTATAGTTCTTTAGCATTCAGGCGAGACATGGGAGCTTCGAGACCAACCCGGAGACCACGAGCTCCGATGTCAATGGGACAGTCCAACGTACGATGCTCTTCGAGAAAGCTACAACTGGAGCTTTGGCCGCCTTCACTTTTACCATCTCTTGTGTAACTTGCTGGTTTAAGGTTCGGTCTCGTATATTATACGGATCCGGGGATGTCATGGTCTAATTGTACCTTTGGGGGATGACAAAGCATCAATTTGTATCCCGTTGGTGACCGAGCCTCGACCAGAGACAATTGTGCCGCCTCATCAACAGAAGGCTGCGTGCTTGACACAACAGCATCAAGCTGCACATTCGCAATATGCCACCAGGGCTCAGGCAATGAAAGGGAAGCTCCAGATCCTTGGAATTTTTTCTTTCATTCCTGGTTGCCCGGAAACGCAATTCCTGCCTATCCGGTCTTTCCACACTTCCTGCAGCTATGTTGTAGAACCCACCCGGCTGTCCTTGACACGACCTCCATGAGGGCCTCATTTTCACAGCCTATCCGCGCACTTTCCAAATCATCACCGATTCGATCGTCTGAAAGTTGTAATTACAGATAGCTTTGAGGGTGTAGGAATACATGAACCTCGCCATCTCGGGCGTAGCCCTGGTCATAGACGACAACGGGCATCCTGTGAGGATGATCAGTCGTATCGTACTGCGGCCACAGAACTAGAAGGGGCAATCATCCAATTGAAGCACGGTAGAAGAACCCTCGTATACTTTCAAGTATTCCTAACATCTCTCTGTACTGCGAAGGGGATATTTCCGGTGACTTTCACCGGGGCTCGAATGCCGTGTTCCTGACTTACATCATGAACGTCCCCAATGTTCACGGTTGATATTGGCCATTGGCCATACTAGCAGCCTGAACTAAAGCCACCTCGACCTCCCGCCCTGCCTCTCGGTCTGCTTTTTGGACACTCCGTTGACGGGAGAGCTAGTACGCAAACAAAGGGGGCGGCCACATTGTTGGTCACGGGTAATCAGAGATATTAACGGGCCGCAGCGAAGGCCGCATCTTGCGCGGCCGAAAAACAAACATGGGTCTGATCTTCGAAGCTTCGCCCCTCCATTCCTCGTACTTATTTGCGGAGAACTTGTTTTGATTCTCTTGTTCTACTTGGCACAGAGAAGCATAAATATTTGGAAATGGCACGACGTTGAGCTTTCGAATTATGTTCGTCTTCTCTACTTGAGTGAGGCTTCGGACACATCTCCTTCGCCACTTCAAACTCTGCGAGGAACACAGGGACGTAGTCAACCTTCCTAGTTCAGATCTAGTTCACCTTAAATAGAGCGGAAAAAGTTATGTATCGCTATGAGAAAGGAAGGAGACTGCATGGAGGTGAATGAGCTGGCCACATATCTCGTGATAATTTCCGTTCCTTGAACCCCTAATTCCTGCATGTTCATTCTCGTAGCCGGAGTTTTCCTCTATCTTCTCACACCTCATCTGAATACAAGTTTTATCAGACTCGAGAAGAGGCGAGGGGCCTCAAAGAGACTCGACGAGTACTTTTCTTAGTATTGCATCGAGACAATCCCCAAGCATATTTACCTACACATAACAAATGCTTCAGTCTTAGAATTTTCATATGAGGAGAACGAGCACATAGGCCGAAATATTGGAAAAAGGGAAAGAAACAAATTTGACGTGTCCTCGTCGGGAACTCGCAGAAATCTCGGCCTCATTGACACCTGCCTCTCCCACTTAAACCTACATACTACATATGAACTACATCAGAGCACTTCATAAGTCAAAGCGTGTTCCGGTCCCTTGCCACCTTTGGACAGGCGTTCCCGTCGCATGTCGACAGAATCAAGGAACTCTGGGGGATCGGAGGTGAATACTCCCTGCACGGTCCCGCAACGACCTTTCAACGGCGTCTGTTATCCTCGCATGCATCAGGCTACTAATCGAATATACGTCCATGCTTGCGTCGGCGAAGCCGTCATCTACGAATACGGCGATATAATTCAAGGCAGATGTACATATATCCTCATATTTTGCTTTAGGACGGTAACTGTATAGTACTGTACAGGCTAGGATCATCAGAGCCCTCCCTTCCTTCCGATGTTTTCTTCATATTTTGCCAGGTCCAAACCTCAACTTTTTACGAGCAAGGGTACGAAGGGGTCAATGAGGAGGGAGGGAAAAACGGGTGGGGAATGGACAAGTATGTTGACAAGTATGTTATGTCGTAGTGCAGAAGGAGGAGAGTATGAAAGTTGGGAGGAGGTGGGTAAAAAAGGGGGGGTGTAGAAGGGGTGTGGATCATACGGAGAGAGAAAGGTGAATGTTCGGCGATGCGAGAGTGCGGGTCTAGAAGCCAGGCTTGCTTCCAAAGTACTTGACAATGTCGTCGACCTTTTGCTGAGGTATCGTGTAGACGGGATGGAGGGGGACGACGCGATCCTCCTCGTCGAAGATCTGCTCGCCACCGTCAAAGTACGGTGATACGACCCAGTTCGAGGCGGGAAGGCCGGTAGCTTGGCTGAATACGGCGGGGTCCTCTTGGAGATGCCAATAGTGCTGGGCGGAGCTCAGGCCCGCGAGGACGTAGTAGGTGTGGTATGAATCGGAGGGTCTGGAGGGTTCACACCTGCGGTCAGTTCCTCAACAACGAAAAAGGTGGAGTAATGAAGTAGACAAACTGATTATATTGAGGGGCGGGGTCGAAGGTGGGGTGAACGATATCGGCGATGCATCAAGATGCATGGAGGGAGGAGGAGGCAAGGAGAAGAGAAAATATTAAGGAGGCAAAACCAAGGATAGGGTAGTAGGGGGGGTCACTCACTTTCCCGGCTTGTCTCGAAGGCCGCCGCGAGGGGAATCTTCTTGACAGCAACATAATATATACCGAATTAGGCCTTCTCGGTCGAAAAGGCTTTGTTTTGCAGCGGGAAACGCGGTGGTCGGGGGCTGGTCGTCCGACCCACTGGGCCCGTTCAGGGTGGCCTCGATTAGCGGCCAGCAACCACCGACCCAGTGACTGTAACATCCATCGACGAGCTTGTTCGTCCGTCCGGAAAACCCACCTTCGGGGGCATATTGACGAGATGATAGCCAAGAAATCAGTCGTGGAACGTCGAGATACCTTTTCGACAGGGAAGGGAAAGGGAGGGGAGGTCATCGGCGTTAGCTCCGAACGTACATATACTGCTTCTTGTCAATATCTCACTGGATGTTTGGGGAAAACATACTTGGGAATGATGCGATGCGGTGCATCGAGTATCGACAGACAGCCTAGTGCGCAGAAGGCATATGCACCATGTGCTTCGGCGTCCGGCTGACCCGATATGCCTCCTTCAAAAGTTTGACCTGAGGACAAGGGAGGGGGTGAAGTGAGCCACTGAGAAGCAAATTTTACATGTATGATGCAATGTCAATGGACTCGAGGACTCTACTTACAGCGACGTACATAATCTGCCAGTCCTGTGAATAGAGTTGGCCTCTCGGGTGTCCAGGCAGGGGAGTCGGGAGAGAGGTCAAGAGGGAGGTTGAGCAGGCTGATGATAACGGCAGCACAATATGCACCCCTGTTGGGAAGATCAACAAGTTAGCGGTAATGCAAGTATACGTGTACTTCACAATTGCGACCGGGTGCATATCGAGATGTTCGAGGAAAGGAGAGCAGTAGTCCAAGTACCGGGGGCCGCCGTCGAGGAGAATTCAGACAGAGACAGAGAACCTCTGGGACAGGCACGTACCGAACATCTACCTCGCCACCATATGCAATCTGGAATCCTCCATTTGGCTGTTTTAAAGAACATAGCCACTTCCACAGCGCTCGCCTATCAATGACGTTGTATGCCTCCTGACTGCCGCATACAGCTAGGGCAAGCACGCAGGCATATGTAGTGGCAAGATGCGACGTCTGTCCATGTCCACCACCGAAGCCTCCTGACCTATTCTGCATCGTGAGAGCGGTGTCTATTAGAGCAGTTTCATACGACGAGACATCCTCCCCTAATAGAGTGAGTCCGGTCAAGTTCCAGAGGAGCATCCAAGGACGACTAGCGTCGGCAGCAACGAACGGCGCCGGCAGCGTTCTCAGGTTCCTCTTCAAGAAGTTCTTGTGCTTCCCGCGAACCAAGTTCGGGACGCCATGCCGGTTGTAGTTGAGAGTTGTGATATCACCGCGGAGATAGGGTAGGCACTGTGCGACTGTCTCATCTTGGATCTCCGACGTTGAGGTCTCAAGTGGGTCCCGGATGATGGGTTGCGAGGTGTAGAGGTCCGGGACGGGGGCGATCCCGTAGGAGAAGGGCCCTGGACCTCTGCTAGCCGCGGGGGCGGGCCGGAAGGGAAATTCCTGGGATGTTGTTTCTGCCATGTTGCGACGCCTCCTGAACTGGACTCCGGGCCGGATCTTGACGGCGCGTGGTCGTGATCTCATATGTTTTTTTTTTTTTTTTCCTTGGAGGGGCAACGAGGGGTGAGAGAGTAGAGAGGAGCGGGGCAAAAATTGCTGTGGGGTTGAAGAGAAGTGAGGAATGAAGCTCCCTTTGGTGATGTTATGAGGGGGAGCTTGATTCCTCTCAAGGATATGAAATCCTCGCTGTCCTGTCTCACTTCGTCTTCTCTTGCCACGCCTGGACCAGATTCCAGAAACGTGTGGACTGCAGGGGAGTGTCGAGGAGCTCGTGCCCTTCCAGGTCTGATGTCAGTGCTTGACGCCCCTGCTGGTTTCGATGACGATTTAGAGGAGTGGGAACAGCTGAGAGCAGCTGGCAGGTTGACACCTCCTTCGAGTCACATTTCGACGTCACCAACTCAGCAAGGGATGCGAGATAGAGCATGTGAAGCGAGATTTTTTTTCTTCATACAAAGTAATAAATGCTTTATTATTAGCTCATAGGGAGACGTGGCTGGATACAATGCCGATTTCATAAAGAGCCATAGGGGTACTATCTCGGTGGCCTGCAAGGGGTAGACAGCATCCCCCGGCTGGCCGTCGCCGCCACCCTCAATATCATCGTCACCGCCATCATCGTTAGACATCCTTCAGAATTGTGTCGATTGATCTTCCGCCAAGAAAGAGAAAGACTCGGTATCTACCAGTTTTGTACGCCCATATTAACGCCTAGAAAGAACCCTCGCTCCCATATATCGTCGTGGAAGTCTTCCTCCACACGGGTTCCAGAAACATGTATCCCCCACCCCCGAGTCGCCGTGATGACGCAGGCTGGGACCGCGGAAAGAATAACAGAAAAACCGCCCTAGTTTCCACTCAACAGCTCACAAGATAGGTCTCATCCCTCGCGCAAAGACTGCTCTCCAGTCGACGGGCGGAGGTGGCAGCCAGTCGGTTATCGTACCAGGGTCAGGCACCTTTCCCTCCTCAATAGCCCTCTCCAGAGCCCCCCAAGTTGCCGTCGCAGGGTCTGTGACCTCCGGGCATTCGTCGTACCATCCTTCCGACTTATCATCGCCATCCTCGTAGTCCTCGCGCTTCGACTCGGCGAACTCGTCGGACCACGGAAAAGGGCCATCGTAGTTGATACCCCAGGCGCGTCCGATCAGCACCACCTTCGTCCACGGCAGTCTATGCGAGTAGAAAGGGGCCTTTCCCCGCCTGTGGCAGACGAGGGTGGTGAAAACTTCGAGAACGAGGAGGAGATCGACCTCTCGGTCGAGTATCGGGCATTCGTCCACATTATGGTCGACGACTCCATGGAAGGGGCACCCTACGAGATAGGGTCCGCTGAAATCGAGAGGCCTGCTGCATTTCGACATGGCGTGCTTATCGCTGAGGCAGTTCTCGCAGAATTGAGGCTCGTCGGCATCGTCGGCGTCGAGCGCCATCCTCGCGTCTTGTGTATAGTCGCTTTCTCCGTCCATAAAGGCTTCCAGACCGTCGTCGGGATCCATGTCTTCATCGTCGTCCTCTCCATCGTCCGTTTGGTATTCGTCGTTATCGAAATCGAGCACTTCGAGATCGAGATCGCCGTCGTCTTCTTCGTAGAGCCCACCGTGTTCTGGTTCCACCGCGAGCACCAGTTGCGCCCAGCCAGGCTCTTCCGTCTTCGCAAAGACCACTTTGTAGAGACTCCTGTGAGCGCGGAACCATCCCCTCGCATATTGTTTTAACTCGTGATGGGTGCCGACGGCAATCATCATTTGTAGATCCTCTGTTATGACGCATCGTGTTCCCTTGCCGTAGCAGAGGAAGCGGAAGGCTTGGCTCCTATCCTTGGCGATTATGGGTTCTGTAGGCAGTGGCCCGAACGGGAGGAGGTAGAGCTCCTCATCTTCCCAGAGGGCCTCGTCGCTCTCGGTCGTCGTCGACTCGACGGAAGACATCCCGGTTCGATAGTAACGGACGGGGGGCCAAACCGTCAAATAGGCCTTTTTGCTTGTGAAAATTTCCTGGGGCTTTTGCGGAGGACTGAATGATCCGATGCTACGCCTCGTGTGCGCTGGTGCCGTTAGATTGGGGCGGCGAGGTGGGGGGACTTGGATGGTGCAACTGTAATGGTGGGGAGCCACTTGACATTGTCGAATCACTGTGGTCGGATTATGCCTATTCTCCTAAGCCTCAACATGCTGCACTCGCAATTGCTGGCTCATTTGAGGTGCCATCTGGACTCATGTGCCTGCCTTCCCTTATCTCGGCTCAACTGAACTCAGCCAAGACATCAGCTCCAAGGCGAGACTTTAATGCTGCCTACAGTAAGAGCCTGAGGTTGAAACGACCTCAAGATGTCGTAACTGAGCGCGATTACATTTATTTTCTTTGAAAATAGGGAGGGAAAAAAAGGAAAGAAAGAATTAGGGGAGCCGATTGATAAATCTCAATTAACGAAGTCGGTGCGAATCTGGTAATACTTCAGAATCGAATTTGACGCTGAGAAAGCCACAATCGCCATGGTTGGGACTGCATCTCAGCCCACACCCCCAAAGTCTTGAAGATTCCTTCGAAAGAATACGTCCGTTTCCCATCACTAACAACAATTGAAGGCAACAATAGGATAGTGTTCGTGAGACCGCTTGTGCAACCCCAGCTCATCTTTTGCTGACGACTCATTTCATCGGTATGCTGCATCCCGAAGAGGAACAATCAATCCCTCAACCTCCCTTATCACCACCCAGCCTTCCTCCCGTCAATTTCAAGCCGAGCAACCCATCTGTCCGAAGTGCATTACTGGGGCTTGTGAGACTTGACGAGCTCGATACAAAAGTCCCGGTTGGCGTGCGGGATGACAGAGGAACGATCTTACCCTCCCACACAGCCCAATAACCTGCTTATCCGTTCAGCCCTACGGCACGGGAATGAGGGTGCGCAAAGCAATATATTATCGGGGTGGTGGTTTCTAATCTCATCCTGCTCTGAGTTCACGGCAGTTTACTTCCATCGATCGTTGGGAATCATCCAGAAACAGGTAACCAGTGTGAGACTTGCTTTTTTCGTGGCCCGTTGAAGTCGGATGAATGCTGCTGCAGGTGATATCTCGACATCTCTTGGCGCTTCGACTGGTTTTGAGGGAACTCGGCGAAAGCTCCAAACCCCTAAGAATTGCCCCTAGGCACCGAGGATAGGAACATTGAATTAATGAAAAGGCAGAAACAATGATAATAATGATAATCATGATGGAGGAGAACAGGAAAATTTTTGTATTGGAAAAGAAAGAAGAGAAAGGCACCACCACATTCTCCAAGGAAAAGACCTGTTGCATCCGGCTCCTCCTGCTCTCTGGCGGATTTGTTCTTCAAGCGAGCTTCCATGCCGCAAATTCCCCACCAGTACGGATACCCCCATTTCCACCATCTCGGTGAGGTCAAGTGGCAAGGTATGGTCGACTCCACCAAGTCCACCTTCTAGGTCGTTGACGTCCTCAATACCAGCTAGTATCATCAAGTCATCCTGCCTTCGTTCCATAGATATCCTTCAACGCGCCCTGCCACCTCTTAAAGAATCATCTTCCTCCTTAGATATTCACCATCAACCAAGCGACCTTCCGACTTTCCCTCACAAAGCCACCGCTTGCAGCTTTTTCTCACCAGCTGCAGGGAACCTCACCCTCAGGTCGCCAAAGAACACGTTTAATAGTAGACTTTGTGCGATCACATGTGCCCAAATCAGTGTACTGCATATGGTAGCAGGTCTTTTCACCGGTGTCCATCTTGACGCGATGGGCCCGGCTATAGACAGGATCAATACAGATCGACTGTTTGCCGTTGCACGAGTCAAACTTGTAGCACCCGCTCTTAGCGTAGCCGACCCTTTTACTGAAGCAATGATCACACTCTTTGACGCGGATTTCATAGATATCCACAACTTGACTGCTTTTGAGCAGGTCGAAGGGCTGATTGTCGTCAGGGCAAGAATCCTGAAAGCAGGGCAGCCCGATATCACGCCCTACAAGGGTCGCATTGTTGCTGCCGTCGATGGCACCTTCGGAGATATCGGGAGAGAGGGGGGAGGCGTAGACAGAGGCAGCGATAGCAAGGAGAAAAGCTGCCTTAATAGAGACCATCGCGAAGACCGAATAAGAGGAGGAATAGATATGATCGATCAAGTATTTGAGGTGTTAGAGGGTGAAGGTAGGAGGCGGGAGGTGGGAGGCGGGAAACTGGAGCTTGAGGGCTTGAGGCTTTATGTTGTGTCCTGGACTTGTGCTAAATAATAGAGAAGGGAGAGCTTAGGGCTTGATGGGAGGTGATGAAGTCTGCGATATATTGTGGAATATAAGGTGGCTATCTAGCGCCCAGAAAGGCACCAGGGAATGTGCTTCCCACGCCAGCAGGCCACAACCGGAATGGATCATGAAGCAGCATTCCCGGAGACAGAGGTCGGAACAAAGTGAATGCCCGCACCTGAAGGAAACAAAGCCGGCCGATGCTAGAAACAGGAGGACCTTTGATGACATTGCATTTGGCCTTTTTATACAAATGCAGGCCCAGTTTACCTCAGTAGGTATGCTGCATGAAAGATGTAAGTGCCAAAAGGTCAACACCCACGATATAGCACGAGCTTCGCGTCTTCCCCAACGCGGAAACTTGCGTGCGGCTTCGCACAGCTCTCGAACCCCCGAGAATCAATCTAAACTGGAAACAACTTCGTCGTCCACGTCGTAACCCACATTGCAAGATGCCAACGGAGATATCGGCTCTTTCCGATACGCTCCATGGCGCGGAGCTATGAAAGGCCGATGAGAACCTGAAACGCGTTTAGATGTTCCAACAACGTCGTCAGATCTTCATTGTTGACTCCATTCTCTTGACAAGTCTCCTAGCGTGATATTTTAGCCATAATCAGCACCTTCCGGCCAAGCAGGCCAGTATTTGCATGTGATTATCCGAGTATGACAGGCTGGTAAGCATTCCGCAAGTGAACTTGGGAGCGCTCCGCCCATGGGGTGTTGAGGAAAATTCCCAGTCAGCATCGGGAATGGTGAGGTCCTGGCGAAAAAGTTCTTGAGCAATATCAGGAACAATGGCTTTGAAGAAAGACATATGCCCGGTGATATTAAACGTATTAGGCATCGTTTCTTGCACACTAACACAGGAGTACCCGATCAGCCCTTCATCGGTGATGATATACCCTCATGATGGGTATGTGGACACTGCAGTTCGATCGTCGAAAGGCAAGGGATTAATTTGTACGACCACTGCCGCTTTCGCCTTCTGCCGCTGCCGCCGATTCATAGATGCGCTGTAGGGCGCCCAAGGCATAGGCGCGCCCCGAGAGCAAGGGCCGTAGCCAGTTTTCGAGCGTCGACAGCCCTCTCACAAGACGCACATCGGGATGCATCTGCCAACTGATAAACAAATCGGAAAACCCCATTGCGTTTAACTGAACTCTCCACTCATGGTCGTCGTCTGACATCATAGTAATCGAAAGGTGGTATTGACATCGTTCTGTGATTATCCGAGGCCGGGTTCCTCTGAGATTGTAAAACGACGTGTTGGTGATGTGTGAGTTTAGTACCACCGCAAGTGTAATCGGTAGCATACTCCTCGAGTGATAGCGGAAACTGGCCACTCTTCCCCTGGGCCTCAACCCATGCGTCGTAGAGGTCCTTGGCCCGGGCTGCGTTGAATCCGAGATATCGAAGGACGGCTGGAGTGTTATAGTAAAGAGGGTAAATGAAGTTGTCGTAATCGGCTTCATCGCCGGTGTTCCGCTGGCCTCTTAGGGCGAGGATTGTGTCGAGGTCAACTCGAATCTCATCATCTGGGAGTATTTCGGCTTGTCCCGCTTGCATCCACTGGTGTACCAGACGGCGTGGAAAGATTTCCATCTTTTCTTTGGAGTTGAAGGGACTTCGTCGGTGGACAAGATGATATGCTGAGTTGAGTCGAGAATAGATTCCAACGCATTTGTGACTTGGGAGTTGGAGAGCAGATGTGGCACATGTTGAAACTTTTCTTGGGTTATCAGAAATCTAACCGACTCAACATCTTCGATCGCAGCTTCTATTTTGAGGCCACCGCTGACTCCAAAGCAAAATAAACCACAATTGCATGTGAGCATCTCTACTAGAAACTGAGATCAATGTCAGTTGAGAGTTCCTGCCGACCTATGACATGAGGGAGCCGTAGAAAGTATGATGTGGGATTGCCAGAGTTGCACATTTAATCAACATTGAGCTTCCTCGCGATACCTGGCAGTAGCCTTTCATAGTTCACAGGCTTCTCCTTCAGTGTACGTGCGTACCTCTACAGATTTAGTCTTCGGTCCGCACTTCACCTGCCTCAGGAAATGTCCTTCAAACACGACCGGCTGCACCGTTCTGGAACGACATAAGAAATCCTGGCCTTGTCGATAGGGTGGCAGGTGGAATCGCACTAATAATACCTTCGTACCGACTTCGCAAATTGCTCTCCGGCGGGTGCGTTGCGCTCTTCGAATTTGAACCAGGTCGTAGTCGCTTTCGCACCTTGCAACTTCACTTCTTTCTTTCACTTGTTTGGCAAGAGGGCAAGAGGCGAAACATGTCATTGCCACGGTGCATCCATAGTGGCTGATGTATTGCAGCAGGTCGAGCCAACGATCGCCGGAGGCCCACAATGTGAAAACAAGGCAAATCAGCTGCCTTGACAGATGGTGTCGAAGCGAACCTCGAGGCACTACAGGACAATGGAGTTGGCAGACTCAGCGCATGCAACTAAGCAACCAATCTTGCTCGCTTCGATCGATAGCTGACGATGAGCATGGAGTACGTACCTCCCTCCTTCGTAACTGGCCCTAAACTGGAAATCGTCCGAGGCAAACCATTCGATCTGGTTATTAATTCCAGGTTAATCCCGCCGGCGGATTTGGGGGCAAAGAGTTTCCATCACAGCGAGGGTCGTTCATGCATTTTGACATTTTGACGACGGGACCATTGCCGCCCTTGTATTACCCTCTCGTTCAAGCATGCTTCATGTTCCCCTTGCAAAGACTTGTACTTCGCATGCACGCTGCCGTGGTTTGTCCAAATAGTCTGGTGGGCGGGCACGGGGACTAAAGCTGGCACGGAGCGCGGAGCAGCACGGGAGGCCGATGAGCAAGGATCGACTTCGTACACTACTACTTCGTACTTCGTACTTATCGCCACGACCATATCTCTAGCGGTAATGCCTCATCAGTCCACTGCCAGGCCACTCACCAGTTTCCCAGGGTTGATACAGTTCTGCCTTCCGTGCCCAACTTCGTGCTTTGTTCGAAGTAAACTAATCTACGATTACGACCTGGAAAATCCAATCATACCCTTTTTAGCGACTAGGTCCACAAAAGGTGCACTGTCCAGGTTCGGAGACACCCGTTTTGACGTTCTCAGTTACGAATTGAAGTAAAATGCCCCAAGAGGGGCGCCCCTGAGATGGCTGGGGAAAAAAAAACTTAGTTGTGCTCTCTCAACATTGTGGCTGGCAGCAAAGCTAAGCTAGCCAGGGGAAAGATCGATCGCATCATACGAAAGCACGGAAATCCGTCCACGTTGACGACCGCGGAAGGGGAGGGAAAAATCCACACTTAAATCAATTCCCTTTCGCCGCCCCCATTGATGCTTCGTAGAAGACTCGCCGTTGTGGGCGTTAATGCAAGGGATTGGCGTGCCAGGCCAGACCACCAGCGGGGGTTCAGAGAGGAGGCGTTGCGACTCATGCACCGCCATCCTCCACGCAGCTCGGTGCTTCCTTTTTCTCTGGCAGAGTGGTCCAATGGCACCTTGGTCTAGCGGTCTGGATAGAACCTGATGGGGTTAGATGGTGCAGCCACCGCAGGAATCTTGGCAGGAAAAACCAAGTCAATATTGCTTCCTCCGCGCATGCCAGCGTCAAGAATGGCGTTCTAGACTCCTAGCTCAGCACGTTGTTATGCTAAAGACCTCATGACCCAGCCCAAGGTCTCACAGCATGGAGTTTATGGAGTATGAGTGTGTAGTGTCTTTACTACAGCTGCATTAATAACTTGTCGTCGTCTCTCGTTATCTATCAATGGATGGCGTTGACGGGCTTGTCAGACAGGCCAGAGACCTCCGCCCTTCACCTGGGCGTATTAACCCCGTCGATAGCCTGCCTAGTCGCTAACTGTAACATGCTCCATCTGACGATCTTATTGCTAAGGATGAGGCTCCACTACGAAGTAAGTGGCGCGTCCGGCATTGAAGAGAGATCAATGAATCAATTGATCAAAATGGATTGAATCAAAACCGGGACCAGTGGGACTGCAGCCGCTCCCGCATCTAGTAGTCGTACAGCGCATCAGCACTCTTGATTCCTGCTGCTTCGGATGAACATCAATTGAGGCTTGACCCGCATCCGCATTCACCCGCCCGGACCCAGATGGCTCAAGAGAAATATCACGATCAATCCTTAAACGAGCACGCTAGACCCAGATGCAGAACCCCGCTCTCATTGTTGTAAAGGTGGAGTGAAAGTGCAGTGGATGGAGTACGGAGTGACTTGGCATGAAGTAACTTTATCTTCGCACCGAATCAATTATACTGTATTCGGCACGGAGTGGGATAGCGTGTCGCGACGCGGGGATGTAACGATTGCAACAGTGCGAAGATGCAAGGAACATAATGTCCCCCTCTCTCAGATGTCACAAAATTTTTGGGCGGCTGGCGATTGGCGATTGGGCCGTTGCCCATCACTGGACCCTCCCGACTCACCCCCCCAATTCCTTGCCCTTCTTCCCTTGTCACTCTAAGAGTGGAGGCATCGCTCCACGTACTTGCAGATGCAAGACCCTCTTTGGCGGCCTTGATTGGTTCGTCTTCCCGGCTGGGGCTGGATGCCCGCCGATGTCCTTCACCGCCTCTTTATGACCTCGTCTCCCGCCAAAAGCGTGGGGAGTGATACTGGGCACCACTTGTCATTTGTCCCCTCATTCTTTCCCTGAGAGTCGAATTCAGCACCTATCTCTCTCCTCTCCCTCCCCAAAACTCATCCCCTGACAGCATCTGTCTCTTGATCGATCTCGAGTCGAGATCTCCCTGAAAGAGCGGTGTCTGGGTTTTGCTTCATACAATATCGGCATCTTTCGCAACCAATCCTGCAAATTTCCCCCTCTCTCTCTCCCTCCTTGCTTCTTGTTTCCTCTGTTCTCGGCAATATGACTTTCGACTTCAACGCGGGCGGAGGAGGAGACGCCCTGTTGGAACTCACGTTTAACCAGCGGAACCGGTATCCCTACGCACCAGTACCAGCCCACGACCCCCGCGGCCTAAGTCCCTCTTCGACGATGGCTCCCCAGCAGAGGACGAGTTGGGCGATGCCCCTCGACATGGCAGCCTCGACCGGATCATCGCCACAGATGCCCTCGAATCCCTCCACGGCCGATCACCACCACCATCAGCAGCAGCAGCCCGGAGACCACCACCTGCACAACACCCCTTCTCCAGTCCAGTCCAGCCCTAGTCCGCACTCCCAACATTCAGAACCGTTCCTACCTGCGACCACCAGCCCTTTGACGGATTGGGCGCTTCAACAACAACAGCAGCAGCTCGCTCCAAATGACTTCGGCCAGTATATCCAGGACCCCACTTTCCTCGGCTTCGGACCTCTTCCCGCCAACTTCCAGCCCAATCCTCTCATCGATTACCTTCCCGCTACGACCCAGGCCGCCCTGCACGCCGGTCTCCAGTTGGAATCGCCATTTGCTACTCTCCCTCCGGTCGACAATGCGGCGGCGATGCAATGGGCTGGAATGGGTATGGAGAGCTGGCAGGACTTCCAGACCACGCTCCCTATCGATGGGCTTCCCCACCCGCTCGATAGCATCGGCAGCAATTCACCGACAGGAACGTTTCTATCGCTCCCGAGTTCGGTCGGCGAGGGATGGGCCCTGGTAGATTGGGGATCTAGTCTTGACCAATTGGGTCAACCTCAAAATCCCGCAATCTTCAACCCGAGCCAGACATTGCACCTCCGCACCAACTCCGACTCGTCCGATGGTGCCAACTCGATGGAAATTGGTAGTTTTGAGGAGGTGCCGCCATTCCCTTACTCCCCGTTCTCGCCTGATTCGGACGGCTACATAGAAACGACTTCTCACCGCAACTGCTTCCACAACGACATGCACATGGCCCACCACACTCACGATGTCGTCAGTCCTACCGTCGCTGTTAGTTCCATGGCTATCAAGTCGTCGCCTCCGGTCTCGAGCCGCTCTAGCCCATCCAGCGGTTCTGGAGGATCCACGTCGCCCCCGTCTAGTACCGGTAGGAGAAACTCGGGCCCCCGGAAGAGCCCCATCGCCAAGGCCACGAAACCGGTCATTCGTCGATCTTCCACTGGCAAGAAGGACGGCACCGGTGAAAAGAAGGTCGGACGTCGCCGAGGCCCTCTGCTTCCAGAACAGCGCAAGCAAGCTAGTGAAATCAGGAAACTCCGTGCCTGTCTCCGATGCAAGTTCCTCAAGAAGACTTGCGACAAGGGCGAGCCATGCGCTGGTTGCCAGCCTTCTCATGCTCGTCTCTGGCAGGTGCCTTGCACTCGTATCGATATTAAGGATATCGGCTACTTCATGAAGGATTGGAAGGCCGATTACGAGCGACATCTCATGCGCGGCGTCTCGGTCTTCAACGTCAAGGGTTTCTCTTCGAAAGAATCGCTCATGTGGATTACCCACGGATATGGGTTCGCTCTTCCCATTACCGTCCGCGAGGTGTATGTTGCCGATGCCAGCTGCTTCTCGCTTGAGTGGGTCGAGTCTTGCCAGACCGAGCAAGAGCCAATCGACTTCGACATCCAGACGGAACAGCTTGATGTTGGTGCTGAGGGAATCTCCGTCAAGGCCCTTTCTGAGTATCTTGACAAGCACATCGATGGTCCCTTCGAAGAATTTATCATCGACCATTTCGAGGGCACTCCATTCATCACCGAGATTCTCACCACTGCTCACCGCTACTACATGAAGGAGAAGTCTCCTGTCATTCGAAAGGCCCTCAAACTTGTCCTCGCTTACAACCTCACCCTCCACATCACCCTTGTTGAGAGCCAAGGCTCCGAGGTTCAACTTGAGGGACAAATCGACGACGAGGAATCCAAGTTCTACGGTAGGGTCGTCGCTCCTGTTATGGTCAACTTCCAGATTAAGTGTGCCATGGCCGATATGTGGCGAGAACTTCAGAAGGACATCCTCGAGGAACTCTCAGCCCTGTACTCCAGTGTCTATAGCGGAGAGAGGTTGAAGAACTGGCCCACCATCTTCATGCTGGCGTCCATTCTTCTTGCCGTCTGGGAGGAGATGCAGTTCGACTGCCACTACCGCGTGCCCGATCCGATTGCAGTCAACAAGTTCTGCAAGGATATGGAGACGACACCCGTCGGTGTCATCATTGGCCTCTTCCATGCCATCTCCCAGAAGCTCCCCAACTTCATCGACTGGGATACTGAGAAGCACGGACACATTCTCAACAACAACGTGGCCGTCTGTGAGGCCATGACCGAAGTGCGGCAGCACGTCATTAAGCATGGTAAGTTGTGGGACCCAACCATCTTCGAGTCGGAACCGAGCTAATACATTCCCGTTTTGCAGAGGCTTACCTGAGGACTCGCCCGGACACCAAGTTTGACAGCAGCGACTTCGACTCGCTCTCAAACAAGTTCCTCTCAAAACTGGTCATTCGCGCAAACTAAAGTCTTATAAACGCTCGCATACACTCTAATGACTTGAAACCTGATACCCTCTGCCTCTCTTGCTATCCCCTAAATACCCAGGGAATGAATCCCGTCTGCTGTATTTTCATTTGTCTGAAATTTCCTTTGTCAATCTTAGCCTTTTCCTTTTTCGTCTCTTTCTCTTCTCCTCCCCCCCATCTAGCCATGGCGTTTCTTCTACTTCGACGATTCGAAATCAAGCCTTCTTTTCGATAACTCTTTACCGACTCATCCACGAATACCTCCTCCCCCATTCGCCCCATTCACCATTCACCATTCACCGGCTGGTCACCGCCATTTACGATTTAATCGAAAACGCCTTCGGCTGATGTTTAACGACTTTGGATTTGACGGATTTTTTTCATTATTTTTTTCTTTTGTGTTTGTCGATGTATGAAAGTCATTGGGACGGAAAACGCGTTTTACGGCCGGAAAGAAAGTCAGTTTTTCTTAGAGCATTAAACGAAGGATGATGCTGTCTAACGAAGCAAAAAGACGGAACGAGAAGCAAGTGTTGAAAGAGAGAAAGAAATATCATGTGTGGCATGAAGAGGACGAAAGGGAAACGTGGAAACGAAAGCAAGAAGCATCATTTCTTACTTCATTATTCTCATATTTTATCTTTGGAAATGTCGTTTAGAACGAAAACAGCATTGGGACTTGGCGTTAGAAAGTTTAACTCTTCGGATCAAGACCGTATATTGGACGGAATTGACGGACGGGCCTCTTAACTCTCTAAAATAGTTGAATGGGCGGGGTTGCGTTCCGAGTTATTCTTCTTTCTTTTCCTACCCTTTTTTTTTCTATTATTTTTTCCTTTATCAGTTTATTATACAGAAAAAAGACTTGTTTGTTCTTTAGCACATTTGAGGCAGACTGGGATGTTTGCTTTGCGTGAAGACAAACTTGTTTGGGCTTTGCGAGTGTTTCTTGCTTGGATTCCGTGAGAAGTGTATTGAGGTGCCCGTCTCTACGTTACCAGACGAGAAGGGACTGCTTGTGATACCTGCTCAGTGTTTCTGGCGAACGGCCTTGACGAGACTATCTCCTTGGCTCTCTGATGTTGACATATCCATTGTTCGTCGTAGAAGCGGTCAAAGACACTGCGGGGTATGAGATATCAAGCCCAGGCTTGGAAGCCCTTGAAACAGGCGTGGATCGAATGATAGCCGGTTGTCCAAGAGCTATTACTAGGAGCACTCGGAGCCAGGGCCAAGCAACTTTGGCCCTTGGAACTGGAGCTGCGGTTCAGCCGAGAGCCCTCAGCTCGCAGACTTTAGCGTGCCTATGATCAATTGATGCTAGGATTTGGAGTATTACGGCTCAGCCGGCCAGGCTCCGATACCCCTTCCGAGCGCTGGCTCATTCAGATGGCGCCATGGTGACTCAAACGGTCGTGACTATGATTCGGCGGAGCCGTTCTCAACGGCTTTTCCCCTGTCATCATTGCAGGGGGATTGACTTGAATCTGCAACTCATCATTCAATTACGTCTGATAATTTTAAGTAGTTTCTGAATATGCAGCCAAAGCCTGGGTTCCCGCCCTCTCCTTTGTCTTCCTTTTGTCTCTCACGGCATTTAAAGTAATCTAAGAACTGAGAGCATCTCGTTTGGCCACGGGATGAAGTAGGCAAGGAGGTACCCGAAAGCGATAATGCAAGATAGGAAAGAGGAGTGGGGTAATATCAGGTCAGTGACGTAGTTTAGCAGGGCAATGATTGGTCGTTTGTCTTATCATATGACAGTAACACAGCAGCCTTGCCGGTTAGCGCCGAATGGTTCGGGGGCGCTGGAAGGGGCATGAGCGTGGATGGTGCCTGTCGCTCTTTAACTGGCAATGGCAAAATCGGGAGGGAGCGACCTGAGGCTAATCTTGTGCGAGGCATTTTTTCTTACTCTTCGAGGTTTGGGAGGGTAGGAATGACCCGGAAAGTCATTCGGGAGTTGCATTTTGTACATTTCATCATTGCAGCCCACGTTTGAATTGACCTCGATGATCTCCGCACCTTGAGAGGTAGTCAAAAGCGGAGCAGTTTCGGGAGGACTGGGGCAGCGATTACTGAAGACCGGAGCAACGTCATGGTCTTTACTCGGGAATGAACGAGGCATAGAAGAAAGGGAAAGCTTCCAGATATTATCGACTCGCCACAAGGGGAAAAAGAAAAAAATATTGCGAAAAGAATAGCGAAGAAGAAAAATTGAAAACTCTAAACTCTGTTCCGTTGTTGGGCGGTGACCTTTGTCTACGAATCGCGGGCGATAATGGCGTCAGCCAGGTTCGGCGAGATGCTTCTGGACCATTCCCTGACCGAAAGGGTGAATCATCGAGAAGGCTGGGACAGGGCGCTTTGTGCTGCTCTTTCCCTCCGCCACCGCCTATTAATCAGCTGCGCCTCCTTTGTTACTCCAGCACCCCGCAACAGCCCAAGGCAACTATCTCGTAAGGTACCGCCTACTATTTAAACTCTCCCCCGGTTCCCTCCATCAACATCTCCCAAACCCAACTTCTCCTCCCTCTCATCTCCTCACACAAATTCTGTCTAGGAACTCATTTCCTTTTTATCTTCGATCCACGAACGCTTTTACAACGATTTTCCCCATCCATAATCGTACAGTCGATCTACCTTGAATTCGCCCATCATGCAGATTTTCGTCAAGACCCGTAAGTTCACCCCGCGTCACACCGACACTCCCGTCATCGCCACTATGGCGATGGCATCTGTCGAGCCATGGCAACGCTCAGGGTTCATCAGGTATGCTAACAGATTTATCAAATAGTCACCGGCAAGACCATTACCCTCGAGGTCGAGTCCTCTGATACCATCGACAATGTCAAGTCGAAGATCCAGGACAAGGAGGGCATTCCCCCCGACCAGCAGCGCCTGATTTTCGCTGGCAAGCAGCTCGAGGACGGCCGAACCCTTTCTGATTACAATATTCAGAAGGAATCCACCCTTCACCTTGTTCTCCGCCTTCGTGGTGGTATGCAGATTTGTACGTGTTCCGTTACCACTTACCCCGCACCTGGATGTGTCCCAACCTCGTTTCATCAGTACTAACAATTTGTCCCTACAGTCGTCAAGACGCTTACCGGCAAGACCATCACCCTCGAGGTTGAGTCGTCCGACACCATCGACAATGTCAAGTCGAAGATTCAGGACAAGGAGGGTATTCCTCCCGACCAACAACGATTGATTTTCGCCGGCAAGCAGCTCGAGGATGGCCGCACCCTCTCCGACTACAATATCCAGAAGGAGTCCACCCTCCATCTGGTCCTCCGTCTCCGTGGTGGTATGCAGATCTTCGTGAAGACTCTCACTGGCAAGACGATTACCCTCGAGGTTGAATCATCGGACACCATCGACAACGTCAAGTCCAAGATTCAGGATAAGGAGGGCATCCCTCCCGATCAACAACGTCTCATCTTTGCTGGTAAGCAGCTGGAAGATGGCCGCACCCTTTCTGATTACAACATTCAGAAGGAGTCCACCCTCCACCTCGTCCTCCGTCTTCGTGGTGGTATGCAGATCTTTGTCAAGACCCTTACCGGCAAGACTATTACGCTCGAAGTTGAGTCTTCGGATACCATCGACAATGTGAAGTCGAAGATTCAGGACAAGGAGGGAATTCCCCCCGATCAGCAGCGTCTCATTTTCGCCGGCAAGCAGCTTGAGGACGGCCGTACTCTTTCTGATTACAATATCCAGAAGGAGTCCACGCTCCATCTCGTCCTCCGCCTTCGTGGTGGCCACTAAACGGATGAATGGGGAAGCAGGGTTGCTTCGTTTGTGTACGAGGGTTTATGGAATTCACGGGCGTTTCGGACGGATAATGGCATAATGATATCTCGAACTTACCTAGCATAGTTTCTTTACACGGATAAGCTCTTAGCTAGAAGAGCGCGTGTGCATGAATTGACACCGACGAATTTGTGTCTCAGCGACTTTTTTTCAGCTCTTCTTGAGCATATGATGTGACCAAAGCCTGACCATGTGTGATCTTGGTAAATGTGATGCTGGCGCCTTTGATGATTGAGCGTAGTGCGTGTCTACCTTAGTACTCGATGCGGGATCTTTAAATATAGACTTCATCCACTACCTCGACGCATTAACCGCAACGGCAGCATAGAGAAGAGCGTTTGCACTTCTGTGGGGCTTACCCTGGCCCAGTTTCCGGCGCCTCGCCGAAAACAAACTCTGGGTATGCGGAGTACCTTCTTGCTAGATCTGTCTTCAACACCCAGGATCCTTGCTTTTAGGATGAGCCAAACTTACGCCTTTAGTTTCTACGTTACAAGAGGAATCAGCTCGCTGGTTCTGTGAGACGGCGCGAATCAAGAGATTGCATGGAAAATCCGCGGTTGGCTCGCCCTCGCATGGGGTGACCGGTGAGCCGTCACCGCTTGGGCTTGCGGGACCTGTTACGGCGGCTGAGCGTCTGTCCGCACCACCCGCCCGGAATTAGGGGGGAGAAAGCTGCCCAACGGCACATTTGACCTGCGGATCAAAAAATCCCACGATGCCGGGTCAGACGTTGGAATCCACTGATTCCAATCTTGCCCCGTCCGCTTCATAGGTGATATTATCACCACTGGTGGTGGCGGCATTCCGAAGGAGGATTCAGCTAGATACTCTCCATCTCGCGCCCAGCGGTAGCATCGATATCACACGACTTCGCAGATGCTCCTGTGATTGGCTGGTGATACGCGTGGCGGCTGCTTACGCCTTGCTTTGTCTGGAGCTGAGCTGGATCAAGGCCGGCTGCCACATCTCGACTTCACAGCAGCAAGTCAAAAATTCAAGCCAAACTGAGGTAGCAAATATGGCCGATCCCTTAAGCACGGCTGCTTCTGTAGCTGGCCTCGTCAGTCTCGCGATGCAATTATCGCAGCTGAGTTTCCAGTACGTTTCCAGCGTGAAGGGGTCCTCCAAGGTATGGAGCGGATACATCCAGGAGCTCTCCACTCTCACTTCGGTTCTCCTGAAGCTCCAGCAAGCATACGAAGCGGCCGGTTCGCAGGATATGCTCGGAGTCCTCTCGGGACCTGGTGTGTCCGCGCAGTCTATCAAGGAATGCCACGATGAGCTCTATGGCCTTAAGTCGGCGTTGTCCGAAAGGCTCCAGAAGCGAGGGCTGCGCGGCATGCTGGAGAAGCTCAGCTGGCCGTTTTCCGAGCCGGATACGCAGGCGAAGGTTGTGATGCTGCATCGATTCAGCAGTTTGTTTGGATCTTCGCTTGTTGCGGACAATTTGTGAGGATTTGATCATTCGTATGGTTCATTAACGGTCTCACCAGTTGCCAACTAAGGGGTTTATAGAACTGTGTCGATCCAAAACTACCGCCACTTAAGGGATATCAAGGATGGTATGTAGTCTGAGAACCAGAAATCAATATGCTGACAGTAGAGATCAATAGTCAAGGAATTCGAGGACTTGCTGGCGTGGTTCGAGCCAAAGTATGAGACGCCGCCCATCTCTTATGAGAGCATGATCGAGACAATGTGCCCTGGGACTCGATCAACCTTCCTCAGCTCGGAGACATATATAAATTGGAGAGACTCTCCGAGGCTGGAATCACAGAAGCAGAATATTTGGATTTACGGGCCCCGTATGCTGATTCTCCATCCTCAACATTTTCAAGGCGAACTCATATTAACCCGTCACAGCTGGATCCGGAAAGAGTGTTCTCTCGTAAGTTGGTTTAATAATGGCGAACCTTAGGGGATTCGTGAAATACTAACATGGATAGTGCGACAATTGTGAACGACATCATGAGCTGTTGCCCCGATGCAACAATAGCATATCACTTCTTCCGGTACAACCAAGAAGAGACGATCCAGGACGTACTGCGACACATAACTCACCAACTCTTGTCCCATCCCACGGTGGTGTCACAAGTGGCGATCGGCCTTCGCAAGAAAAAGATGCCCCGTAATGCTTCACTTCTGCTCAAAGATCTAGTCGCTGTTATTTGCGATGTTGCACTCACATCTAGCCGAACCTACATCATCCTTGATGGTCTTGACGAGTTCCCTCATTTTAGCAAGTTGCTAAAGCATTTACCCGAGTTTCTGAGGGCGAAATCTCGGATTATTATTTCGAGTCGTGAGTTGCCAAACATCCAGACGCATATGAGAAGTGCGGTTCTTCTTGATGCCCGTGCGGAACGTTTGGACGTGGAGTTGTACGTCCAATGGCGACTTGAAGAAGACTCTGAAATCGATGAAGAGCTCCTGAAAGACGACCTGAAGAGTGAGGTTATCTCTAAAATTGTGGGCCAAGTCGACGGATCGTAAGTTCCATTGCCTCGAGCCCCTAACTCGGCCCCCCGTTGCCCGAGGGTCAGTTGTTAAAGGATCATCAGGTTTCTGCTGGCACACCTCCTCATGGACTCGATCTGCAGCGCCACCACTGTCAAAAAGCTTCGCAAGACGCTAGACGTGATGCCCACCAATTACCAGGAAGCGTACAAAGACACCTTCGACCGCATCCTCAAGCAGGATGAAGAACACAAAGGACTAGCCTTATCGGCCCTCAGCTGGATTTGCAACTCGAGGCGCCCGCTAGACATGAGTGAGCTTCAGCACGCAATTGCAAGCCTGGACGAGTCTCCCGAGTACACGCCGGAGGACTTGGAATCCGACAAGGCTATCTTGTCGTCATGCCTCGGGTACCTCGTTCATTCAAAGTCAACGCGGACTGTTGATCTAGTCCATTCTTCCGCAAGAAACTTTCTCGTAGAACAGCTCGACACACAGACTTTGAAGCCCAACATCGCGATTGGCCGCGCATGCTTGCGGTACATGTCTAGCCCCGAAATGGCCAAGGGTCCCTGCCGATCGCTTGAGGAGCTCAAATCAAGAATCACCACAATGCCGTTTATGGAGTATGCCACACGCTACTATGGGTATCATATCCGACCGGTTGAGGAGGACCTGGTTTCCGAGCTCATCACATTTCTGAGCCATAGAGGCTTTCTTGGGAGTTCTTGGCAGCTTCTTCACTTTGTCGTCAATATAGAAAGCCAATCAGCTCAGGACCTCATCAGCACCGTGCCTAGCCAGGCGACGATGTTACATGTCGCATGTTACTGGGGGTTTTCGACCTTGTTGCGTAAGAGCCTGGAGATGCCCTCGCTGGGCAACTCCGCGAGTGGGCCTCTCTCGCGCCGACCCCTCGCACCCATAAGGAGCGCTCTCCTGCCCATCTCCGCACCCGCAAAAACAGGCGCGCTGAACAAGGCTGATTCACATGGGTGGACGCCTCTCCACTGGGCGTCGTCGAATGGGCACGTCGAATTGACTGCTAGTCTTCTTGACGCAGGTGCAAATATAAATTCCGTTGACAAGGCGGCTTGGACGCCTCTCTTCTGGGCTGTTGTTCGCGGCCATTGCGAAGTTGCGCGGTTGCTGCTAGAACGTGGGTCTGATCCGAACCAATCTGACGGCAGTGGGTTTACCCCGGTTCACTGGGCGGTTCTGTCTGGGGTTACAGAGATGACATCATTGCTGCTCGAGCACGCATTGCGGTTGCTTTGGCTCTCCAGATCCGCAAAGCCTTCATATCGAATACGCGAGCTCACAGTTGCGGAGGCAAAAGCTCTCCGCCCGCCAAATTCGAACCAGTGTAAGAACCTCTTCCACCTCGTCACCGAGGTGTCTGATGCGGAATCGTTCACGGAACTAGCAAGCGCATACGACAATATGTCTGAAATGGAAAATATTGGGTTCAGCACAGAGAGAGTGACTGCATTGTGGGACAAGACTAAGGTCGTTCTTTCAAAAGGCGAGATTGGATATTGGTGGAAGATGCAGGAGAGGACCCCGATTGACGGGGTGAGAAGGCAACTTCTTACCAATGCTATCCAGTGTGAGGATGTAGAATTGGTCAAGTCTATTCTCGATCTAAGCCGTGACTTGTATAGGGACCTCGCTGGCGATGTGGTATCGGCACGGGGCGCAGGCTATGCGCATGTGGCGGCATACAGTGGAAGTGCGGAGATAATGCGCATAATCTGCCAGGCTGGACTACCCCTAACGGCGACCGACTCACGAGGGCTCACGCCTCTTCATTACGCATGCCGAACGGGTAGTCGGGAGATTGTGGATATTATCCTGGAGGCGAATGTTGACGTAGACACTAGGGATAAGCGCCAACAAACTCCCTTGATGAATTTGCTGGCTTTCGGAGGGTGGCGGACAGCCCTCACTCCTGGAGATGGTTTGAAGATCCTCAGGGCTCTGGTTTCAAAGGGGGCATCTATCCACTCGAGCGACTCCAGTGGTCTACAAGCCATCCACTTTGCCATGGCCACCGAGGATCCCGAAGTTATTCAGGCCTTGTTGGACCTCGGCGCTGACCCCGGCGCCGTTTCCAAGGACCTAGAAACACCGCTGCATGTTCTTGCCCAAGGAACCAGTCGCCATCGAGGGGCTCTTGACAGTGAAGGGTTCCGGAGTGAGTTCCATGAATACGAAGTATCGCAAAGCATCATAGAGGCGACTGTCAAATTGGTCGTCCGAAATTCTACCTCAGATGTTCTCAGAGCTGAGACAGCCTCCGGCGCGACGGCGCTAGCTTCAGCCATCCGGTATCACAGGTGGATCCTAGCTCAAGCTCTCCACGAGGCCGGAGCGCCCTTCCGATACCAGTCTCCTCTGACTGATATCTTCGAAACTGTCGCGGAGAATGGCTTCTACGAGTTTGTCCGGATTCTCATTTTAGCGGGCGCTGTGCCGGAGAGACAAGATTTCTTCCCTGAGACCTCTGCTAGACTGCCCGCGCGGGACCCTCACCCGTGGAACAGGATATTTGTTGATACATCCCGTCCCGAGGTATATCCTCGCCGCAACCATGTGCTGGCTCTCCGAGAGCTGCTTTCTCTTGGCGTGAATATCAACCACGAGAGCCCCTACTTTAAGAGGACGGCAATCCAGCTGGCTGCTGAACGGGGGGTAGAGGATACTTCGTATCTGGACGCCCTTCTCGAAAGCGGGGCGGACATGTACGCCGATACGGAGGAGGGACTAGATTCCATTTATCTGGCCCTACTATGCGGGAAGGCTGAGAACCTAGCGGTACTGGTGAACCATGCTGCCCGTGACCCGTCGCCCGACATGTGGCTCACCAACTGGCTGCGGGAATCTCAAACTGCGCCCACGCAGGACGGCCACTCCGCCTTCGAGACTTGCGTCGCTGCGATTCGCCACTCCGGGATGTTCCACGCCTGGGACCGAAACGAACACTCACTCCTCTTTCACGCCGCGTCAAAGGGAAACATGGCCCTCGCCCAAGCCCTCATCGATCTCGGCGCCGAAGTCAACCTCTGCGATCCACTCGGTTGGGCGCCTCTCCACGAAGCCGTTCGAGCCCATCAGAAGGACATGGTGGAGCTCCTGATCCGCAGCGGTGCCGCCATCCACGCGACAGTCCAAGACACGTCGCCGTTTTCTCCGCAATCATATGCTCCATTCGCCGACGAGGAAGGATCCGTAACCGCCATCAACGCCTTACACATCGCCGTGGGGATCCACCCCAACTCCATGGACGTCGAGGCCAGAGACCGGTTCTCGCCCGACATCGTTAGGGTGCTGCTCGAGAACGGGGTGGATCCGAACGCGAAGGCGACGAACCTTGCGGATCCGCGGGAGTATGGCGTCGAGCGCGATGCGTCTCCTCTGCAGATCATGTTTCGGAAGTGGGGTGGCAGTAAGTCGGCGGACTTCTTCGCCGTTGTGCAGCTGCTCGTGGGTTTCGGAGCGGATGTGAGGGGCATTGCGGAGAGGTTGGATGTGTGGGATGTTAGTAGGTTTGAAGGGTTTGAGAGCCTGTGGGAATTTTTTAGGAACGCCGACAACGAGATTGATACACTTGGCGTTGATTGAGAGTTGGGCTTGGGCTAGGCGCTCTATAAATCGGGATACCAGCCAAAAAGATCAAGACGCAAAAGCAGGTTCTTTGACGTTAGATTTTGAAAATGAATACTCGGTTACACTCAACTGCGCGAGAACATGGTCGATTACAAGTGATGTAAGAACAGTCTTGCCAGCTCCAGGAATCCAGTGAAGCTCTAGATGGCACCGTCATGTACCCGAGAGGAAGGTCCACATACGCATACGTCGATGCCGTCGTCGATGCCTATTCTGTGCCGAGAAAGACTCGTGAGTGATACGCCATGCACTTAGGGTAGGCAACTACTATCTCATTTTCTATCTCAGGGCTCATAAGTCTCCATCTTTGGCATCCTTTGCACAAACGGTACAGACTCATGCGACCCCGTCCGCTCTCGCCGTGTTTGGGCCCCAGAGTTGGAATGGTGACGACTAGCAAATCCGGGATGTTGTGTGTTTCTTTTTTGCTGTTTAACTGCTAGCATACGCTGTTTATTCTATTTTGCACCGTGCGAAGCGAGGAGTCTATGAAGGGTCCAATGTTGCGTGGTCAAGTCTGTGATGGTAAATTTGAGTGAAATCAACCTGTGACGTCGAAACGGAAAGACTATAGCTTGTGGGGTTGAGCTTGAGGTGGCGACTTGATGATGGTTCATAACACTGCGCGCTGTTCCGTACTCCACAGTAGTACGGAGTACTTCGTAATAATTAGTGGGGCGTTCTCCGTCTTAGTGGGGCAACTCTGACATAAAGCCTCGTTGCTTCCTCGAAAGTGGGCGTGTTAGGCCGTGAGATAGCCTTGTCAAGTTCTCTCCTTCCACCTAAACTCATTGAAAACCTCCTCCCCAAGCTTGTTCTTTCCCGACAAACGACACGCCTTGTTGGACGTACTTTGAATGTACCTTCCCCGTTTGCTGAGAGCGATCACATGAACCTTTTAGACAGAACCCGACATCTCAACTTCACTGTTTCCCGTATTTCTCTTTCTTGTTCTTCAAAACCATCCCAACTTCCACCTACGAAATCTCATGGTACGAATTAATCTCGCCGAATAACTACGTCCCGGGCATATATTACTCGACGCAACCCTTTTAATCCGAAGCGGCCATGTCTGGCTGAAGGCTTTGATATGCCGTCGTACTTTTACCACCTAACGTTCGAACTCTACCCAACCTCTGATCCCACGGATAGAGGAACTAAATCATCTCCTACCGAGGGCATCTGGCTACCGCCCCGCGCCGCGAACATCTTTGACGATCTCCCCTCACATCCTCACCGAGAAAAACCTACGACCGTTTCGCGTCCCTACTCCGCCGCACTCGCTGCGGCACCACCACATAACCAACCGAGCAGCTCCTCTGCGAATCCCTCCCCTGGTGTTATCGATTGCGGGGCCGCAAGGAAGCCGCAGCAGGAAGACAATCGAAAGATTGAGATTATACCGGAGAGGCAGTGGCGAGAACGGACCAAGAGTCTTCCACCACCGCCATCTTCTGCAGCTATTGGACCGCGGACTGCGGTGAGAGACTGGAGGTTTGGTCGCGTGAGAATCGAGAGCATCGATTTTGAGCACAAGAACAGCAAGGGAGAACCCGTAACGATGGGTGACGCGGGTCCGAGTGCGGCTGCGGGGGCCGCAGAGAATCCTAACGCCGCTGCGTTTGCGGCGCTAGAGCTTGGGCCAACCCTTGGCGGTGATGGATCCTCTACGAGAGCGGAGTTCGTCTCCATCCCTACGAAAAATACAGAGGTTGGCTGGGGGGTGGTTCACTTTTACCGCGGTGAAGAGATGCCTGCTGCGCGTTTGGATCCTGCTGTTGGTTCGTCGGATGGACTGAATGAGGATGAGTGCACGACGCTCTGCATCCCGGCTGTTCCTAGCTACATTCTCCCGGCGGAATTCCTTGGATTTGTTGGAGAGAAGTGGAGGTCTGATGTCACACATTTCCGCATGGTCATGACATCGCGCATGAGCCGGTACCTGGTTCTGTTGAAGTTCCGCGATAGCAACAAGGCCAAAGAGTGGCAGAAGGAGTTCAACGGAAAGGTGTTCAATTCCATGGTGGTGAGTTCATCCGTCTGGCCCCTTGTTTCTCTTCTGAGTGCATAATAGCTAACCTTTGCATTTCTTGTCGTCTAGGCTGAGATATGTCATGTCGTGTTTGTCAAATCGATTAGCTTCGAGACTCCGACGAGACCTAGAGAGTCAGAGCAGAGCCAATCACGGACACCAATGGCATCGTACACGCTTAAGCCTTTCCCTCCGCCGACTCCCAACCTTATCGAACTCCCAACGTGTCCCGTGTGTCTAGAGCGTATGGACGATACGAATGGCTTAATGACAATTCCATGCCAGCATGTGTTCCATTGCTCATGTCTACAAAACTGGACGGGAACGGGCTGCCCGGTGTGTAGGTACTCTAACCCATCCCACAATGATGCGTCCGGTAATAAGGCACCGCCATTTGGCTCATCGATATCCAACCTTTGTGCGGTGTGCGACTCAACCTCAGACCTATGGATTTGCCTCATCTGCGGACATGTCGGATGTGGAAGATATAAGGGCGGGCATGCCAAGGAGCACTGGAAGGAGACGGCACACAGCTTTTCGTTGGAGATTGAGACACAACACGTGTGGGACTATGCAGGCGATACCTGGGTGCACCGCCTCATCCGGGCCAAGGGAGACGGCAAGGTCGTCGAGCTCCCTAGCCATTCTAGGGGAGACTTTTCAGGAGACGATGACCTTGTGCCTCGGGCCAAGGTCGAGGCTATGGGGCTGGAGTATACGCACCTCTTGACCAGCCAGCTCGAATCCCAGCGAGTCTATTTCGAAGAAAAGATAGCACAAGCAGCGGACAAGGCACACAAGGCAGCCCTCATGGCGGAAAAAGCAGTGACAGACGCGACTGCGGCGATGGAGAAGCTGCGGGTCATGGAAGGAAAATACGCCGAGCTCCGGAACGAGATGGTGCCGAATCTCGAAAAGGATCTCGCGCGGGAGAAGGCGCGGTCCACGAAAGCGCAGGACCTGGCTAGGAAGCTAGGTAAGGAGCTGCAAGAGGAGAGGCAGATGAGCAAGGGACTGGCGGATCGGGTAGAGCACATGAAGAAGGAGGAGCACGCGCATCAGGAGCGGCTTAAGGAGCTCGAAGAGATGAAAGAAACCAACCGCGACTTGAGTATGTTCATATCGGGGCAGACTAGGTTAAAAGAGTTAGAAGCTTCGGGCCAGCTGCTTAGTGGCGAGTTGGCGGAGGGTACGGCGACGGTTGGCAGTAGTGGCCGGAGGAAGAAGGGCAAGAAGTGAGGGACCTAGTCCAGGGGTTGCCATTGGTGAGAAAGGCGATGGGAACAGCGATTTTTCTTTGAGGATTTGACATGTTGTTGTTATCGATTATACTATCAGTAAGGTATGGACAAGGAGGGCTTCATGGCTTCACGACGGGTTTGCGGCGTTGAGCTGAGAGGGAAAGAGAATGGTATACCCAGCGAGAGGATTGGATTTAGCATTATGAGGAGTACCATTTATTTTTTTAAGAGAGGATAGCACCGCAAGTCCGCAAGGACTGGTAGGACAGAGGTAGCTTAGGCACTGCGGTCGCGGTGGACTGAGAACAGCGAGATTCTCAATGATAGCCCGATTTTTTTACTCTAATATGAGAATATTGGACGTGTTGGAATGCGGCCACCTTGTGTGTTTGTGGATAGCGATCTGAACGTGGGAGGATCCGCGCAATGATGGATGAACGGGTGATACGTCACCAGAGATGGCACTAACACGGCCGCCTTGAAAACTATGCCGGCCGGCGCCTCCTCGATGTTGCTCGGCAGATACAGAAAACTTACGAGTTTCTCTACAAGTTGGGGGTCTGGGATTTTCTACCTCTTTTTTTTTTCTTTTTTTTTTTTTTTTAAGACGGCAGACTGTTGGTGTCTCATATATCTCCATGACATGTTAGGGAGGAGGAATAAATGCAAGACATCAATTGAGTTCCCTTGGCTTTTTGCTTTGCAAGCCACCTCCACAAACTGCAGGTTGCTTCCTTTTGTTGAGGGCCGTTGAACTCGGTGCCAAGCGGATATAGTCGGTGTTAGTGGGGAACTTTGGTGGCCGGAGGAGCCGGGACTGGAGGAAATAATACTACGGAGAAAAAATGCAAGGGAACAGAAGCAGGCATTGACAGGACTACACTACACGGACGTGAGAGGGCTGGTATCTACATCACTAGGGGGAATAATCTGCCTTGGGATGTACAGATTATTGAAAAGTACGAAGTAGGGGAGAGGAGAGTGGAGATGGAACCGATTGATGCATCGTACGAAGGAAAGCCTGGCGGAACGGGTGGCGATGGGAAGAAGTGAGTGGCATGAGAGGTGCATATAGGTTTCTTCTTCTTGAATTCTTGGTTTTCCAACTTTTGTGGTGATCGAGCAAGTCATCGCAAAAGATGGGCGGATTTGGAGATTCAAAATTGTTAATTAACTACGGAATGACGTCGACAGAGCGTCGAAGACGGAGCATGTACGGAGTAGCTTTGGCGATGGAAGATTGATTTGGTAGATGTCGATGTCAAGTGGCCTGAGCCCAATGTTCCGAGTCTCGCTTGATATTACTTCGTACTTCGTTGACACATTGAATAGACAAGCCCAGACTCTGGATCTGGATCTGGTGATAATCCCAGCAAGCCGAAGGCAGGAAAGTCCAGTGATGGGAGGTGTTGACCATCGTTTGATATCATGCAAACTGATATCCGAAGTACTTCTGACTTCGGACACGACCTCGGACTTTTGCAGTTCGCACGAAGTTATAAGGATTTGCTCAAGGATCATGGCATCTGGTTCGCTCAATACTATTTCGGTGTTTATTCTGTTGTCTTGGTGTCTTTGCCTCGTACCTGTGCTCTGTGCTCTTTTACCCCAGCCTCCGAACCGCCAGGCCATTTAGCGGCCCCATTTATAGGCGATCCCGAGCCGCCGAGCCCATTGCTCAATCCATTTGACCTTGGCTTTTGATAGTGTCCACTGCCCATCGAGCGAGCGCGGGCCTAAGATCAGCGACCAATTGATGGCAGGATTCATACTGCTTCGTTCCGCTCGTACTTCGTAGCTCCCAACGCTAAGCATCGATTGATCAGAGCTCTTTGGCTAGGCTTGGTCCGGTCCACTGCGAGGGCGCTGCACTGCAACCTCGACACACTCGAAGCCGCACGTCCAGGGCTGCAGTGCGTGCTGCAGCAGGAAAAAAAAAGGAAAAGAGGATAAAAAAATAAAAAAAAAAAAGACTTCGGCCGAGTGGAGTGACGAGATTGATCTCATCATTCATCATTTGTTGGCACTTTTACCTCTGCTCCTCTCTTATCTCCTACTGTCTTCTTCCTCCCCCTCATTGTTATCGAGAATCATCGTCGCGCGCCCTCGGCTCGTCCTTCTTACCGTTTTTTCTTCTTCTTTCTATTCTTTCACGAGACGAATCAAGCTTCTTTTTCCTTCCCTTCGTTCCCCGCGTCCGCCCCTGAGCTTCGGGGTGCTACCCTGGACGGACGAATCCCCACATTCAGCCTAGATCACGAGCTTTCTACCCTCGGTTGGACCTCCCAGGGTTCAAAGCTCTGAAGTCGCAAAATATTTCCGCCATCACAAGCCATCGACGTCCTCGCATCAACAGCTTCTATCGACCAGTTTTTAATTTATTTTACCACCACTTTTCCCGAGTTGTTGCGACATCCATACCATTGCCCACGGTAACGCCAACCGACCTCGCCTTATCGGATTGCCCGCTCCAAACGAAGCCTCCCCCTCTCTTCCCCCCCGCCATTCGCAATGGATAGGGACGCAGAGCGCGGGGGCAGTGCCCCATCGAAGGAGCTCTATCCCATGGTGAACTGGAAGTACGACGTGTTCCTGTGGGTTATCGGCATTGTCATCGACTTGTTTTTCAGAGAGATTCAACCTAGAGGATCGTGGAAGGTGCCTAGGGAGGGACCTGTGTTGTTTGTTGCTGCTCCGCATGCCAATCAGGTAAGTGACATAGATCTGCGGTGCAGCTTGTGATTGTGTCTGAAGCTTTTTGTTTTGCTTTGTTCTTATTTCGTTTTTTTTTTTTCTTTCTTTTTCTTCTGAACCCCAGCGCTCAACAAGGACTGTGTAACTGCTAGCACTCTTTTTCCAACTCCAAGCTAACACATTGCCCCTGCTCTTTTCTAGTTCGTCGACGCTATTATCCTTCAACGAACACTGCGACGCGAAGCCAATCGTCGAGTCTCCTTGCTCATCGCCCAAAAGTCCGTCCATGGCTTCATCGGCTGGGGTTCCCGACAGGTCGGGTCTGTCCCCGTCGGCCGAGCGCAGGACTCCGCCAAGCCCGCCACGGGAACCATATACCTCCCTGATCCCATCAATGATCCCACACTGATTCGCGGCGTCGGCACCAAGTTCGGAGAGGGCGAGGGAGAGGTCGGCGGGATGTTGTTCCTACCGTCAGTCAAGGGCAAGACGGGCGCGAGCGTCGACATTGCCAAGATTATCGGACCCGAGGAGATCCGCATTAAGAGGCCGCTGAAGGGAAAGATACCCATGGAGCAGCTGACGGGCCGCGACGACGTCGACGGGGACGGGAAGTTCTTGAACAAGGAGCTCAAGGGCGCCAAGGAAGGGTTCAAGGGGACCAAGTTCAAGCTGGCGCCCCATATTGACCAGACCAAGGTCTACGAAGCTGTGTTTGCCCGTCTGCGCGCTGGAGGCTGTGTCGGTATCTTCCCCGAAGGTGGTAGCCACGATCGCACAGAGCTTCTGCCCCTCAAGGCTGGCGTTGCTATCATGGCGCTGGGCGCTCTCGCCGAGGCTCCCGATTGCGGCTTGACCATCGTCCCCGTGGGCATGAACTACTTCCACCCGCACAAGTTCCGATCCCGAGCCGTGGTAGAGTTCGGCGCGCCCTTCCACATCCCTCCCCGCTTGGTCGAACTCTACAAAAACAATCAGCGACGAGAAGCCATTGGCGAGCTGCTCGATGCCGTCTACAATGCCCTTAGCTCCGTCACCGTCTCGACGCCTGATTACGATACCCTCATGCTCATCCAGGCGGCGCGGCGACTTTACAACCCCACGGGCAAGGTGCTGCCCCTACCCGTCGTGGTCGAACTCAACCGCCGCCTCGCGCTCGGCTACGAAAAGTACAAGAACGACGACCGCATCATCGAGCTCCGCGCCGCCGTCAAGAAATACAACAAGCAGCTCCAATACCTCAACCTCCGCGACCACCAGGTCGAGTACGCCAACCGCTCGGTTCCCTGGGTCATCTTCACCCTCCTCTTCCGCGTGTTCCGCCTCGGCCTCCTCCTCATCGGCGTTCTGCCCGGGCTAGTGCTCTTCTCGCCCGTGTTCGTGGCCACCAAGGCCATCAGCCGGAAAAAGGCGCGCGAGGCCCTCGCGGCGTCGACGGTCAAGATCCAGGGGAAGGACGTCATGGCTACGTGGAAGGTGTTGGTGGCCATGGCGTTCGCGCCGGCGCTGTACCACTTCTACTCGATCATCGTCACGCTGAAAGTCTACCAGGACCGCATCTGGGGAATCGTTCCCGAGTGGGCGCCGCTTTGGCTCGTGTACGTGGTGTCGTTCGTCGTCATGATCGCCATCACGTTCGCGGCCTTCAGGGTCGGCGAGGTGGGCATGGATATCTTCAAGTCGCTGCGGCCGCTCGTGCTGTGCCTGCTCCCTAGCTCGGAGCACAGCATCTACGCGCTGCGCGAGAAGCGCGCCGAGCTCAGTCGTCGCGTCACGGACCTTATCAACACGCTCGGGCCGGATATGTTTCCCGATTTCGATAGGACGCGGCTCCTCAGCCCCGGGGAGAGACCCGTCGACGCTACCATAACGGCAGCGGTGGCGGCGGACGAACGGACCGCCGCTAAGCCTAGGCTACCACGACGAGACAGCGAGGAGGCGGCCTTCGGCCTGGAGCCCGAGACGCCGCCGTATTTCTCGCGGCGCCCCACGATTCAGTCCTCTGCGGGGCTCCCGCGCAACGAGTCGTACAGCAACATCGGCGGCGTGGGCATGTTCTCTACGCGTCCCCCCTCGCGAAGCAGGAGCCGCAGCCGGAGCAGTAGCAGCGGCGGGGGGTTCCCGATTAGCGCGTTTACGACGCTTGATTCGACGGGAGGGTTTGACGAGGCTTCGAGGAGGATTAGGGAGGCGATGAGGGAGAGGAGGAGGAAGAATGCGGCGAAGATGGATGTGGTGGATTTGGAGGATAGTGAGGAGGAGGATGAGGAGGAGCATGATGAGGCGAGGAAGAAGAATGAGTGAGTAGTAGTTGAGGGGGGGGGGGAGTATTTAGGCTTAGGGGGGGACAAGGGAGAGAAAGCGTTGTCTTTTGGGGGTGGTTTATTGTTACGATGAAAATGGGGGTTGGCTTTTCGTTTTGTTCTTTTTCTTGGGTCTTTTTTTTTCTGTATTCTTGGGTCGGCTACATCTTTTTTTTTTTTTTTTTTGGGAAACAACTATATCATCTTCTAACTTGAACACGGCTTACTTTGTAGAACCAGCTATCGGGATGCGAGCATGCAAGAGGGGGGATGGGAAACAATGACGGGGAAGCATGGAGATTGGGTATGTTGCGTGTGTGATTCTGGCGCGGGACTTGGATAGCTTTTTTTTTTCTTTCTTATTCTTCGTTTTTTTCATTTCCGATGAGTGGGCGGTAATAAACGACTGTGCCTGGGAACTGGTTTTTGTCTGTTCAAACAGCGTTGACTTCTTTTTCTTCGTGGTGTCTTGGCCTCCCCGTCGTTTGCGAGGCCCCAATAGCAACTATATCTTGAAGATAAGTAGTTATAATACCTTTTCTGTATAACCCATAATGGCATGTATTATCTGTGCCGCTTGCGAGACATGCTTTCGGATGTCTATTCTTATCCACACATGGAACTTCTATGTCACAATAGCACTTGGCCTTGTATATGTCGGACGGTCTAGATGATGCTAGCTCACTGCTATTGCGAGTATAATATCCGGAATCCCGCCTGGCGGTAGAGGGGGCAACTAGCGGACGAGCAAGGTAGCGGTCGCCGCCATAAAGAAGGCTATGATGCTCGGCCCGGTGGCCTGGCGGGCCAGCCCTTTTCAAGGGCGGCCAACCCTATAGTGGCAGGTCGCTAGAGAGAGAACCGGAGGGGGGGAAACACCTATAGATGGGAAGTAACCTCGTTATATCCTATTGAAGCACGCATTATTAGTCTGCAGGTATGCCAGACAGCCCGGGAATTGGCCCAACATCGCAACCGTGTCTACACATAAAAGAACTCACATCCACGTCGCGCCGGCTCGCTGCTGCATCTCGACATCCCTCGCCCGCGGCTCCTCCTCCCCCACCGCCAAGTCCGACTCCAGCTCGAAGTCGTAGCTGAAGATGGCCATCAAAAGCCGTTTAGAATCTTTCAAACTCCCCTGGAACTTGGACAGCCCGGCACGGACGGAACGAAACTTCTTGGGGAAATTCTCCGAGGAGACGTTCATCGTCTCACGGACGAAGAATAGGGCGACAAGGAGGGCGGCTAGCGTGGAGCCGGCGAAGATGCCGAATAGTCCCGTCCACCCCACCGATGCGTGAATCCTGGAAATAATGTCTTGTTAGGCAACGATCTAGGGACCGCCAGAGAGTTGGTTAAAATAGTAGGATACATACGCGGGGAAGAAGCCGATCCATGATCCCATAACTAGGAAGTTTGCGCCGAGGGCCACAAGCGCGGCCTGATTCCATGTTAGTTGCTACAAGTTGTTTTGTCCGACACGGCCGGGCTGGGCTTACTTCCTCCCGTCCCCGGATCGGGAACCTACAGCCGGTGTCAGCACGCATCAAGTATATATTCTGTTAACGAGAATCCGAAGGCAACTTACGTCTCTGCAATCAAGATGAATGGTATAGGAACTGGTATACGCTCAGTACTAATTATCAAACAAGAACTTGATGGCATAGCTCCAACTAACCGATGCCAGGAGCTTGGAAAACCACGCCGAGAACTTCAACCCAGTTAGCAATCAATAAGACGGGACGGCAGTCGTGCCGATGAAGTCCGGGGAACTTACCGAGGAAGATAGTCACAACGGTCGATCTGGTGCTGCTGGTGCTGGCTGTAGATTCTGGCCCCGCCCGTCCCCAAACGTCATTGAATATCAAAGCCAGGAGGATGAAGACAAACGCAATTGGGAGTGTGCGGATTAACGTCTGTCTTCGTCCTCCAGCTTCGGAGACGATAGGAGTACCATTTATGAAACAAACTGTTACAAAGCCTTCGGCAAGCGTTAGCAGTAATCGCAGAGTTAGGAGGAAAAGAAGTAACCGACTGATGATGACAGGGAGGAGGTCGGTCTTGATCTCGTCCGCCAAGTCTGTAGTCTTGAACGATTCCGCTGAATCACAGCGTTAGCGATAGCGTGCGACTGGCTTAACTGCAAGGGTTCAAATCAGAAATATCTCACCCGAATAGAACCCGAGAAGGCCAACTGCGGCACATAGCCGATTAGCTTGCTGCTTTCTTTTCATAACGTTGTAGGTTTGCATTCAGATTTATATACTTACCACCGCAGAAATGCTGGATGAGGGCCACGGTCGTTGTGATAACAACTGCGTTGCGAACGTAGCGATCGGATACTATAGATGTAAGGAATCTTAATCCCGAAAGATGCTTGAGATCGCGTGTGGGGAGCCTTCGCGCCTCTTGTGCCTCGGCCTTAACCGAAACGTACAGGCCGAACATGTCCTCCAGAGCTGGCAGGTAGTATCGTGTGCGACCCGGGGAAGATGCCTCCTCCGAGCGAGGGCGCCGGAGTTTGGCGAATATCTCGTACGCTGCCTTCGGATCGTACCTTGCTCTCTTTTCCTGCACGAGCCGATGGGGAGACTCGGGACAAAACTTAATCGAAAGGGCGAAGAGAATTGCTGCGGGCACGAAGGGCGCCCCCAGCAAAAGCCGTATCGTCAAGTCTTCCGATAACGTCTGGCTGAAAAGAATGTGCAGTGCTGGACCCAAGGCGGAACCGAGTGCTACGCAAAGGAGAAGAAGCCGGATATAGGCTCCGCGCATTCCATACGGCGCTAACTCGGCAGCGAGGAGGAGAGACGAGAGCATAAGAGGAGAAAGTCCTGTGAAAAGTAGAGGATGGCATGTAAGAATTGAGATGATACACAGGCGATTTTCCAACTATGAGTTGGCAAACTTACCAAATCCCATTATGAGTCGAACCACCATCATCTGGGTCATACCGGGAGTGAAAGCAACTACCAGCGAAGGGATACCCAATAGAGTGGCGCCTAGTAGGATGCCCATGCGGCGGCCATAAAGCTGGTTCGTGAAAGCTGCGACAAGACAACTCGTAGCTGCGGCCCAGTAAAGCACGGCATGTGCGATGTTATCCGAATCACTTAAACCGTACTTTTGGCCTGTCGACGAGGATCCCTCTGTCTCAGTCCAATATGACGAGTGTTGCTGGAGGGAGTAGGCAGCCGATTGCGTCAAGCCTAAAAAGAAGATGTTAGCCTCCGCGTGTCGTGCGTGCGGAAGGTCCTTCAACACTCAACAAACCTTGCAAGAGGCCAGCTAGACATAGAATAATGGCAAAAAAGAAGGCATATATAGTTTCGAGGCCTAGAAACTTGAGATTTGGCTCAATCACTAGGTCCGGGGATGAGGTTCGAGGTCCATTCCCGTCGCCCATCACGTATACGGTAGCCGAATAGTGATGATGCCGGAGATGTGTACGACGCAATGCTCCTTTGCGGCGTGTAATTTGCGCAGCTATTAGAGAGAAATGTAATCTTGTCAGTCAAGATGCACTTAAATCAGAGTCTTCTTATAGTCTTCTTAGACGGGCCAACAACGCAACAAGGGAATTCTGATGGCGTCCCACCTTTCGCAGCCGCCAGGGCCTCCTCGAACGGGACATCGAGGAACCACTCGGCTTGGAAATGCATAGCACAATTCTTCAACTCATCCTGCGACATTCGGGCTATTTCCGCACTAGGAACATAATGAGAAGACACAGACGCTCGCCGGCTTTGATGGCGGTTAGGCGTTAGCAGAGAGTTTCGTAGACGAGTTGTAAGTTCAAATGGCCTCCTAAGATGCGTTAGCAGACGGAATGGCGGAGGTAAGTCGGGGGTCGTATCTATCGATTGCCGCTGAGCTTCGCTATGAATATCCCTTAGCAAGAGCAGCGCCAACGCATGGCCTTTTTTGCTCTTTGATGAAATGGAAATTGGGATCCGACGCAGATGATTTCCCTCGTCGATTAATAGATTTCGAAGCTGTGTCAAGACTAGCGGGGAGGTCAAGTATCGCGTGACGGCTTCTTTGAGAAGGACTGCTAAACGGTCCGGGGGCTGTTTTTCTATTGACGCTTCTAACAGCGACAGGTCTAGCCCCTTTGATGCCAGAGATTTTGCCTCTTCGGTTACGGCTCCAACGTGGGGGAATCGCTGAAGTAGACAAAACAGAGGCGATGGCATGCCGACACGGTGAACGTCCGGGCGGTCGATACAGGCCGTAAACATGTCGGCGATGGGACTAATATAAACGCGTCTTTCCGATATGGCGCGGACGACGCCAACCAGGAGCCCATCGGAGTTGACAACCCAGGAGCCAGAGTCGCCACGCTGCAAAGCTCCAGCTGCTGCTCTTACAACCCAGACTTTTTCGAGAGCGCCTCCACTAATCGATAGGAAAGAGGGCACAGGTTGCAATTCTCCGGGGTGCAAGCCTGACGAGGTGATGATCTGGACATGTCCGGGAGCCAAACTAGTGCTCACGCCGGTGATGTAGCTTCTCGTCTGTCCATCAAGGTCAATATATGAATTCGGGAGCGATTTATTTCTGGGTACCGGGACTAGTTTCCAGTCCCCAAAAGTGATCTCGCCACCCGTAGCAGGAGGAAGCGGGGGAGGAATGGGATCGGATCTCTCAGTGGGCGAATAACTAGTCTGCATACCCCCTTCCCCTTCAAAGCGAGCGTCAAGAACCAATGCCGAGTCGATATCATCGGAGTAATCCGCCGCGTCGATCTCGGATGCGTTGAAAGAACCGGTTCCGACGCCTTCGTCTTCATCAGCGTCTGAATCCGAATCCGAATCGGGTCGGTGTGCCGTAGTAAGCGCGTACAGAGTGCCGTCGACTTCTATGACCCCGCCTATCGTCGACTCCCAGGGATCGTCGTCACCGACCCTCGTCTCAAGCCGTGATCCACACAAAGTCTCTGAGTACGGTGGAGACTGGAACCTCCCATCCGACGACGCTGATTGTAAGTTGGAGGGCGTCTTGCCTGCCCCGGTAGCAAGTTTGACGGTGAACTTCTCGTAGCAGATCTGCAACGGCCTGTAGAACTCTCGAATATCGTTCCGGGACAAAAACTGGTGCATGGCGATGATGTCTTTATCCTTCCTGAGGCCGCAGATGCAAATCGCGTCCTCCGGCTGGCCGTTTCCGGACTGCGGCCGGAGGGAGACCAGCGTCAGGCTCATCGTCCGCGACGAGGCACCTTTGAGCGAAATCAGGAGGGCTTTGTTAAAATCGTCGGTCCCCCACATCTTCCCAAATCGCAAAAACGCTGTGCTGGACACCTCACTCGCGAATTTGTCCACCGCGAATGCGTCTATTCCCTCCTCCGACGCCATCCTCACGCTTCGTAACCTCTCGGAGATGCTCTTCTTTACGATTGCCACTTCGGGAAATGGGTCGGCTGTGTTTCGATCTGGACTCGGCTCGGGGATGCTCGCAGGCGGCGTCGGGGGCCGTGTAGCCGCCGTTTGATTAGGTTGGATACTATCTTGGCCTGTCTCCGAGGTGGTCCTGTTATTATTCGATGTGCTCGCTGCCGGAACCGAAGCAGGCGGGGCCGCATCGCGCGATTGCTCGCTGCTCAGAGCCGGGGTAGGTAGAGGTTGAATGCTGGTGAGCACACGGTTCTTTCGAGCCTTAGGCGATATGGCCGATCTCAAACTCGAGAGGAACTGCCTGTACCAACTATCGATCGCTAGGTTTTCGATTTCCGTGAGGTTGCCATTTGGAGGCTCGCCGGGAGCTTTGAGTCTGTTGAGGCTCCCATTCGTCTGCTCATCCACGACCGCAGCCGTCTGCATCACGGCGGCCGTCGTGGTCATTTGCATGCAGGAGGAGAAAATATCCTATGTCTCACATCGAATGGAACCTATTGTCGTCGTCGTCGAGCATGACCACAAGACGGTTTGTTAAAAGATGGAGGTGATATTTCTTCATTTATGAATGTATGTAGGTGCGAACGATTGGTCTTCTTCTACAACTCTATCCAGCCTGGTGAGAGCACTTCGTCGGACGGAATTCCTGCACAAAATTGACAATATTCAATCTTGGCGTCCACCCTCCCAGACCTTCGGCTGCTTTCCTGCCAATCATTAGCCACGGCCAGCAAGGGTATTGTTATAGTTTGATCAGATGGGCATAGAGTTGCTTTTTGGAGAGAGCTTGGATTGGACCAGCTCGACCAGCTGAAAAAAAAGAAAATGCGCCCAGGGCGGCAAATCGAGGATCCTTGCAGCCTTGCAGGTGGCCAGGCCTGGAACTGTGGAGGCCAACCATCAGCAGGAGGAAGGCGAAGGCGAGGGCAGATTTCATCCTCAGTTACTAGTGTAGGCGCCGAAAGTGATGAAAGGAGATGAGTTATGAGGTTATGAGGATGAGGACTGAAGTTTGAGCCGAGACGCAGGGAATCGAGCGAAGATGTGGTGAGGGAATGCCTGTGTGTGTGTTGACAGACAAGAGGTACCCTGACGCTCCTTCCTCATCCAAGTCGGACACACAACCCCCCCCCCCTTTTTTTTCCTCCCTCTTTCCTCCCCCGGGCCAGTAATGGCTATGATTGCTGGCAGTTACTTTTAAACAGGCTTGTCACAACGGCTGCATGGTGTTGCTTTTATTGATCCCGCGTTTGAACCTGTTGCCCGACTCGGCGCGCACTTTGTACTTACGAGGCGAACAGGCGATCCGGCGATTTCATCGACGTCTCTGCACACTTTTACTAATAACAATCACCGCACACATTTATAATCGTCCCTCACACGAGAGTACACCATGGCTGCGAGTAGTCCATTCTCTCAAAAGCTTTCGGAGGAGAGTAGAGCCAACGTACTGACCTGCCTCGGCGTAACAGCCGCCAAGGACTCGCCAGAGCTCACGGCATACCTCACTTACCTCCAAGCCGAGCTACGAGGCGCCCAAAGGTTGAAGCCTAGATCGTCCATACAGACCCACGGCGATGCCATCCAAGGCTTCGAGCTGTTGAAGAGCCACCCGCGGACCCCCAAGTCCGAAATTGCCAAGCTCGGCTCGACGCCGCCGAACTTCACGGACCTCGACGTCCTTGTGCGGGTGTTCCTCATGACGGCGTGCCAGTCTCCAGGAACCGCGGGTGGGGGTGTGACGAACCCGTCGTGGCGGGACTACGAAACGCTGGAAGACTACGTGAATCGTGTGTACCCCCGACGGCCGCTCGGCGGCGGCGACGGTGCGTGCGAAACGGTGGACGCCGGGAAGCTGATGGCCTCGTATTTAACATCCGAGGGGAGGATGGAAATCAACTGGACGGACCGACTGTCGGACCATCTTGCCATAGCCCCCGGCCCTGACTGGAAGACTGTTCACTTGTTCCGCTTCCCATTGTATCTCAAGAGCTGCCTGGAGGGCCTGCAGTCTCTTGACGCTGAGTCGAGGGAAGTCTGTCATAAATGCCTCGAACGGTAAGTTCCTAGTGTGCACTGTAAGACAGGGCAGCTTTTCTTTTCTTTTTTTTTCTTTTGTCGCACTACCATCATCCAGTTGCTGACTTCGACTGCTCTGCAGTGGTTGCCTACCGTTTCCGCTCTTGCAAGAGACGTTGAGGACGTATGACTTAATCTTCCCTCTGAGCGACCTACCCTCGCGGAAGATACTCAGAAGTCTCATCAACAGCAACGGCGAGCAAACGGACCAGATCCTGGGCTTTTCCTCGATGTCCGACCCCCACGAATGGGCGGAGGAAACGCATCCCGAGGACCTCCCCAGCCTATACGGGCAATATCCGTTCTGGGGCAGGAGATTGGAAAACCTTCTCAAGGGGGTAGACAACCCGAAGCCGGCGACGGCTTTAGAGAAGTTGGCAGATGGCCACAAATCCCAATGGTGGAATACTTGGTTGGGGATTTTGGGCATCTCCACCGCCGTTCTCGTGGGCCTCTTTTCGCTCGCCCTCGCCTCCTTACAGGTGTGGTTGTCGTATTGCGCTTGGATGGATGATGTGAAGGCTCCAGGATGCGGGTTGAAGGAGAAGTATCGCTCGGCGGCGAAAGAGGCGGTGTCGAGAAGATATATTCTAGGAAGATGAGTTGTATACGATCTAAGTTGGCAGCCATTGCTGAAATGTGATTTACAGGCCATCAATCTGCAATATGGGGACACTACACTAGTGTCCATCAGAGAGAATGACGGCGAAATATCGGAGAACTCTGAGACATCTTTGCAGCTCGATCATATCCGCCGAAATATTCACATCCATGGCACCACTGTATGTGAGCTCAGACTGGGTGGAAGGGGAACAGGCTGGGGCGGGTTCGAGTCCTGCTGCTAGAATCTATAGCCATTATCCTTCTGTACTCCGTACACAAACACACTCGGTACAAAGAGCTCTCTGCCCCAGAGTAACTTGGCCAATATCACAGGCAAGGTGTTGATACATACCATTATATTGTACTCCGTAGACATTTACTTCGGAGTTTATAATCTACATGATCTCTAGGCTAAGGCTCCACTAGGCATAAGAAAATTGCGGAGTCTGCTAAGCTGGATCTACGTAGCCAGTAAGACGAGACGTATTAGATATCATTATGCGAGTGTCGCAAAAGACGACGTGTGAGTGACCAACAAGCGAATGGTGAGGATGCGATGCATCGTGGACGAAGGCGGCGCGGAATGTGGGGAATGACGTGACGTGGAGTGGAGTGATGGGAGTGATGATCTTCCTTGGGAAGACGACGAGACGACGACGGTCGGAATTTTAATCGGACCCCGATGATTGCGTCGACCTGTGTAGCAGTTTAGTTTATTTGGTTCTCTCGACCGGGTCAGACAGACGAGTTGCCTCTGAATCATTTGTTCGTTACGCGGCTCAGGGTTTCAAAAGAGCTTCGCGCTTCGGTCGTCGGAGTCGGCGGGGGAAGTCAGGGGACTGTGAGATGGGTTAACTCCGATGGCGAAAGAGCCGCAGCACAGTCTAGATTCTTAATCCTGCCTTTTGATTGCTCAATTGGGAACTGTCGTCGTTCGAGACTGAATTATGGAGTAGTTTAAAAGTTTTGCTTGACTTGGGCTTCGGGATATTAATAATTCAGCGTCGTTACGTCCGAAGAATTTGAATTGGGCCCGCAAACAACGTCCGAGCAGAAGCAGATCAGATCGCGGAATGGGAACCAAAATATCTAAACACTACAGACACGATTTACGACGGATGACGACGCAATTGATTCATTCCAAAAGTAGCATTGCCTTTTCTTTCTTTTTCTGTCGAGTATAATAAGTAAGTTCCTTGACAGGAAATCCAGAAGACCGGCTGTCTGGGTTGTCAGCTTGGCGTCTTTTTCCTTTTTTTTGCCCTCCCCCTCGCCGTCTCACTGTGGTCTTGTCCTGATTGATAAGATTGATAAATGGTGCCATTTTTTAACCCATCTTCAACATTTTCAAACAAGAAGACAACAAACTCCCCAATCCCATCACACAAACCCTCAACGTCCCTCACGACTAACTGAATCTCCAAGAACACATAAACCACCCCAGCCAAAAACCATGGCTTCAAACCCCACACCCTCCTGGAGCATCCGCTCCCTCATAAACTCCACCAAATCCCTCGCCATGTCCGTCTCCGGCAACCGCTCCGCCGACGGGCCCGCACCCCTCACGGACCTCTTCCGCAAGACGGAGCCCTCCGTCGACGGCGACGAGTGCTCGCATGACTGCGAGTCGTGCACCGTACGGTATCCCAGGAATTTCAAGATCGACGAGTCCGACGACCTGTACGGGTTCGTTAAAGCGTGGGATACGCATTTGTTGGTGGCGACGGGGAAGAGCGATTGGGTGAGGGAGGTGGAGCATGAGAAGAAGAGTGTGATGGAGGCTTTTGGGAAGGCGGCGGGGCCTAAGAACGGGGTATGCTTCTCGTGAGCTCCTGGTTTGTCTCTTTCTGGGAATGTGGGGTAGCTAACAGAGACGAGAAACAGAAGTTGAAGCTCTCGGCGTCAAACATCCCTACGCCGAGTGGCGTGGCGGATTACTCCGAGCCCACGACGGTCCTGCTGCTACCAGCCTTCACTTTTATAGACCACGTCACGCCAAAGAGGGTACCGCTACTAATCGACGAGTTCATCAACAACGCGCCGACGAACACGTCGCCTCTCGCGCCATTTACACTACCTAAATCCGTTCCTGAAACGACAGCAACGACAGCAACGACAGCAACGACAGCAACGACGGTGACGACGCAGAATGGAGACGATACGGCACAACAACGAGCCAATCAACCCGACCCCTCCATACCACCGCCCATGACCTCCCGTCCTTGCCCCCATCAAGTCCTCGTCCTCCTCTGCTCCCAAAAGACGCGCGACGCTCGATGCGGCCAAAGCGCGCCCCTAATCCGAAAAGAACTCGAGAGGCATCTGCGTCCGCTGGGTCTGTACCGCGATCTCGACGACGAGAGGCCCGGCGGCGTTGGGATTTATTTCATCTCGCATGTGGGCGGGCACAAGTACTCGGCCAACATGATGGTGTATAGAAGGCCGGATGCTTTTGGGATTGATGCCGTGGAGAGGGCCAAGGCTGGGGGCGATGTTCTTCCCGAGGGTAAGAAGAAGAAGAAGGAGAAGCGAGAGAATGGGGAGGAGGAGCAGGAGGGGGATGTAGGTGCTGCGCAGTGTATTTGGCTGGCGAGGGTGAAACCGGAAGATTGTGAGAATATCGTGAGGTTTACGATGTTGCAGGGGAAGGTTGTTAAGCCGGAGAGTCAGCTTCGGGGAGGGTTTGATCGGGAGAAAGGGCTGTTGAGCTGGTGAAAGAGAGGGAGGGATGGAGAGGTGGAGAGATCTTTACGGCCAGGGCAAGGGTATGTATGGGCATTCGGGAATAGAGCGATATACGAGTAATTCAAAAGCCGGCGCGGTTGATTGCCTCTTGACAGCCATGCTAAACCCTCTAGAGACTTTAACCTCCCTATCTACCCATCTACGCATACGTTGTTGCCCGAGAAAGGTGGCCCAGAGTGCGGGTTCGGGAGTGGTGATCCTTCGCCATGAAGTTCGTAAATCTCTTTTTTTAATCCCCTTACCCTGAACCCCTCGATTATTGACACCTCTCAATTAAACATAATTATTACTCATTTTATTCACAATGCGCGAGCTTGTTTTCTCCTATTCGACATTTTTAGAGTGTCGATTTACACCTGGGGCTGCTGGGTGGATGAAGATACGGCAATTTGGAATAAATAGATGGGGCATTTGGCTTACCCCGATTTCGAACTCTGTGACAAAGGAACTTACATAGATCAAGACCAATTTCTCTTCCCAAGCGTCAAAAGTTATTTACACGAGATCTTATCTCCCTTTCCCCGAGACCTGAAGACCTTCTTGGGTGCGGAGGATTGTTCAGTTGGCTTGGGGCCACTCGTGTCTCGCATTGGTCAAGATGAGAGCTCCGAATCCGGGGAATCACAGGCCCCAAATTATCAAACTCCGAGAAAAGAAAAAGGCCAAGCCAGAAATTGAATAAACCCCTGCAGATGGACAGGCAGGCAACCTTCGCACCTCGACCGACTTTTCTTTCTCACCACGACGTCCAGAACGACATCGAGACGCATTCGTCTCTTCCTTTCCTTTTAGGATCACAATCAACATTGAACTCAGTCACTCCTTATCCCCTTTGTCTAATATAAGAAAAAAAAGAAAGAAATAACAAAAATGGCGCGAGCACCCTGGGAATCAGTTCCTAGCCACGAACAATTCTTCGTTCTCATCACCGGCGCAAACAGGTAAAAACCACCCTCTCGAATCCCATCTCCCCCGACGGTCCGCAAAAACCCATAAACTAACCGCCGCCCGCCTTGCGGCCCCCCCCTATGCAGCGGTGTAGGACTCGGCATCGGCCAACGCCTCATCGACGAATTCCTCACCCAACGCCCCCTAACCCACCACCTCATCCTCCTCCCCACGACCCGCTCGCCCTCCAAATCCCGCGAAACCATCCTAGCCCTACGCCGCCACCTCGAAAAGACGGCCCGCACCTCGGAGAACCTGCGCTCGCGATCGGGCGGCGAGGAGAACTACATCTGGCCCCAGACCTTCCGACGCGTGCACATCCTGAGCCCGCAGCTCGATCTCGTCGACGTCAAGAGCGTGTATGGGTTCGCTGAGCGGCTCGTCAGGGGGACCGTGAGCAATCCGCCCGATGAAGATGGCATGGCGGATAATTTGACGGATGTGAGGGTGCCGAGGTTGGATGCTGTGATTTTCAATGCTGGGTTTGGCGGGTGGGATGGGTTGGATTGGTTCGGGATGGCGAGGATGTGTCTTTTTGAAGGGGTCGTGCAGGCTGTTACGTGGCCGGATTTCAAGGTTTCGAGTGCCGGGGCTGTCTTGAAGCAAAAGGGCATTGTGAAGAAGAGTGGTGGGAAGGAAGAAGGCGGTGACGCGGCAGAGGAGAAGGACGTGCTGGGAGCCGTGTTTTGCTCAAACGTGTTTGGGCATTATGTTCTTGGGCACGCGTTGCTGCCGCTTCTGGCGAGGAGGGACGGCGATATCGTGAGTCCTGGGAAGATTATCTGGACGAGCAGCATCGAGCCTTCGAGGAAACATCTGCGCCTCGACGACCTCCAATGCATCAAGACAAACGGCGCCTACGAGAGTTCCAAGCGCTTAACCGACCTCCTCGCCCTTACGTGTACGCTCCCCTCCGTCTTCCCCGTGTCGCAAAACTACTTCCGCCTACCCCCCCACCACCGTCGAGACAACGACGACCAAGCCAACCAAGAAGGAGGCGACGTCGTCGAAGAATGCTACAGGCCCCGCGTCTATGTCGTCCACCCCGGCGTCCTCGCCACAACCCTCTTCCCCTTACCCTCGTGGCTCTTCCTCCTCTACCGCTTGGCCCTCGTTTTCGTCCGCTGGCTGGGATCTCCCTGGCACACCGTTGACGGCTACACCGCCGCCGTCGCCCCCGTCAACCTCACCCTCGAGACGCAGGACGTCCTCGACGAAGAGCACGCCGAGCGCGTCAAGTGGGGGTCGGCGTGTAACCGATTCGGCCGCACCGCCGCCAAGAAGACCGAGGTGGACGGGTGGGGGTGGGAGGGCAAGATCGAGGGGGATGTGAGGAGGGCCAAGACCGTCAAGGGGGAGGAAGGGTTTTTGAGGAAGTCGGTGGGGAGGTGGGCGTATGCTAAGGATGTGACTGAGGAGGATAGGGCGGAGTTTGAGGGTGTTGGGAGGGAGTGCTGGGCGGCTATGGAGAGGTTGAGGTTGGAGTGGGAGGAGAAGTTGGGTGTTAAGGCTGTTGGGTTGGTTGAGGATGATGAGGAGTAGATCTGTTTATCTGTACGGCGTAATGTCTTTTTTTTTATGTCTTCTGCTATGGCAAGCGTGCAGACGACTATTCTAATACTGGGACTGAGGATCTGATGAGGGGGGATGGATATAAACAAGGCGATAGAGTCATGGGTATACTATTACAAGCTAATTATTGCCAATTACACATAACGCATCATATAAAAGACGGCCAAATGCAGTACACCTATCCGAAGTGTAGATGAAAAGAAGCCATGAGCCGCTGTCCCAAGTCTCAATATCCCCCATCCAAAGGAAGGGCATGAAGAAAGGGGGGAAAACTCGCATTAGATTTCCTCCTCTTGCACATATGGCCAAGTCAGCTTGTATGTATAAGGATCAACAACAAAAGGTTAGGAGATACTTTGAGAACACACATGGACAATGAAAAAGGAAAGAAGACCAAAAGGACACTTCAAGTCGTCACGATTCTTAATCCCCTCTCATCAGACCTCACCCTCCTCAACCGAATCTTCTCTTTCCGCCCAAAGAGCCCCAGAAGAAGCGGCGCCGGAACGACCACCAACGCCATAACGGCCTGGAAAATGAGAGCGCGGTCCAAATTCTCCGGCGGATCAGCGTCCTTCCCTTCCGCGAGGGCGCCACACACGATGATGAAAACAGCACCGAGAAGCTGTCCGCCAGACCAAGCAATGGTGGACGTAACCTCGGGACTAACGGGATAACTCAGCTCAGTAAGGAGTTCAAGAGCGCAAGGGACGAGAGAGAAGCCTGTGGCGCCGATGAGTGCGAGGATGACGTAAGGTCCCGCGATCTCACGGGTCCGAGGCATCCAGATGAAGGCGAGGTAAGCGATGCCGTTAACGGGGATGAGGAGCTTGATAGCGAGGACGAAGGATTTGGTGCGGTCGAGGATGGGGGAAACGACGGCGGAGGCGACAAGGCCGACGAGGATCAGGATGGCGCCGCCTATGCCCGCGTCGTCTTCGGAGAAGCCGTAGGGCTTCATCATTTGCACGAGGAGCGTGGAGATGTTGTTGAAGAGGCCGACGTAGAACCAGTAGACTAGGAGGACGAGCCAGAGTTCGAGGGATCGGGAGATGTCGCGGAGGGAGGCGCGGAAGGAAGGGCGGGGGTGTTCGGAGGAGGGGGCTACCGGGGTTGGGGGCGCGGCGGGGATGAAGAAGGATGGGACACTGGCGACGGAGGACTGTTATATTTGTGTAAGCTGCCGATTCTGCCAACTTTCTTTTCCTCTCCTCTTTTTTTTTTTTTTTCACTTACGATAATGGCAACGTAGAGCACCATCTTCGACACCTGCTCACTCTTCCCCCCCTTCACCAACTCCGGCACAATCAACTGCCCCAAGGCCGCCCCCAACGGATTCGCCAAACTCGTCGCCGCCGTAGCCGCCACCCTGCCCCTCGTGGTGAACCACATATCCGAGTACCTAGTAGGCGCGGCGAGGACGAACGGCTGGGCCAGCCCCGTGAGGATCTGGCCGAACATGACGACGCCGTAGATGCCGCCGGAGGGCTCGACCTTGTAGGAGCCGGCGTAGCGGATCCAATTTCCGGCGAGGACGAGGCCGGCGGAGGCCATGATGGAGGGGCGGGGGCCGAGGCGGAGGATCTTGATGGTGAGGGGGGCGATGACGGGGAAGGCGAGCATGAAGGCTGTAGAGAGCCAGTTTATGGCTGTTTGGGAGACGTTGTAGTATGTTGCGGCGGATTCGGCGACGGGTGCGAAGGTGAGCCACTAGGAGAGGTGGTTTAATGCTTATGTTAGTCCTCGTTCCTGTTGAAGACTGCTCTAGAGTGAGGTTATATGGTTGACTTACATCCCAGCTGACGACAATGTTCAGCAACATCAGCTGCGCCAACCCGAACCACCTCCTCTTATACGTGCGGTATGTCCTTATCTCGCCCCCAATTCCCTCCTCGGTCATTTGTATCGTCGCGGCGTCGCGGCCGGAGAGCTCGTGTTCTTCGCCGCCCATCTTCTTGTCTGCGGGTTCGGTGTCGGCGGTCGAGGTCGGCGTCACGCTCGACACGGGGTTCCCTTCTATAGAGTCCGACGGTCGGGTCATGATACTATTTTGTAGCGGTTGTATATTCGCCGGTGGGAGATTATAGATTATGAGGAAGAGTGGGTTCGAGCTCGAGCTGGCGCATGCTTCGCGGAATACGCAGAATACGCGAACTTGTCGTTCAAGTCGAGTCGAGTTGATAGGTCAGGACGGGAGCGGACGGTATTTTTGCTTAGCACATAAAATCACTTGGGCCAGGAGGAGATGCGCCGTATCGCAAGGAACAATCAATGAGACAGAGAAAGAGGGAAAAACGCGGAAAGAGAGAAGAGAGCGATCGTTTCAAACATCAATGATCATTCCCACTTCTCTCCGCCTCACCAGAGAATCCTCCCGCAGAAAAAGAATCCACTACGAGAGTAACCCCAATGGTCGATGCAAGGGGGTGCGTTCGGCAGGAGGAGGGGGGAATTGCAAGCTGGCCTGGCCCCCAAGGGAAAAAGATTTGGAAATGAGGTGAACCAGAAACAGCTGCATATCGAGAAACCAGCGACGACGAATTCACACGAGTCACCAGCCCAGATCTCGGCTGGGTTATTATCTTGGGGGTGGTCACAGGTGTGATGGTTTGATGCCACCCCAGCAGGGGGAGCCAAGAAGGAATGCGCCCAGTCAGCTTTGTTTGTTGCAAGTTGGCTTGACTAGGGTCGCGGGGGGGGAGGAGAATGTCACTGTGAGACAAAATGAAGTTAGTTTGAGCCCTGCGAATGGAGGAATCGGGAAGGGGGGCTTGTGCCGGCGCTCAATTTCGACGCCGCCCAGCTTGGGAGGGTCTGGGCCTAGTGCAGTTGTGTCCAGAACGGCAGACATATTCATTAGTTGTGGTGATAGTTTGGTGATGCTGGGCGCTACTTCCTCAGATTTTATCATTGAAATATTGAGACACATGAAGTAAGAATTAAAAATCAAAATCAATTTTAGATCGCTCATTTCGAATGCACAACACATCGATCGTCCCCAGGGAAAATCATCAAACATCTAGCCAGCCATACAATCTGCACAAAACGTAACACGGCACCGAGATTAAGACTCTCAGAAGCAATTGAACCCCTGCTGTACTACCCCAGGGCGATCTTTTTAATCCCGCTTCTCTTCCCCACGGACGTTCTCCGAGATGGGAGGAGGGGGGATGGGGGGATTGATCCTCAGGTGGTTTTCCTAGTTTCCTAGACAAGTAGGTGCGAGGGAAGAGGGTGTGTTGCAGTTCGTTTACAGCTCTGGATACGGACGGTGTCCGTGGGTGCAGAGGTGATGCAGAGGAGATGCCTCGGCATCTATTACTTGCAATTGATGCTCGTGATGATGCAGCGGGCGGTTGTCCCGCTCTTGAGGATTGCTTGTTTCGAACTGTTCCTCTTCATTGACAAGCGAGAGGAGTTGGCAAAAACGGAAAGCATGAATCTTTTGAGAAGACTCCACCAGGGTCAAACAACGAGATGAGAGTCTGATGTTACAATAATTAAAAAAAGCTGTTCAGCCCCAAGGCCCAGGCCAGGGAACCCATACATCTCTTTCAGCCAACACAAAACGCGGAAACTCTCCCTTGCTTCCAACCTTATCCATGTCCCCTGCTTCCAATATCGCCACCACATTCAACTCCTTCATCCGAGAAATCAATTCCGAAGAAATGCTCTTCCCTATTGGCTGTCCACTTCATACAAAGTCAAGCCATGTCTTTGACTGGTCAATAGCCTGAGATATCCGAGGAAGAAACCTAGTTGCCTCGACCATCTTTGCCCCATGAACTCCTCCACCTCCACAGCCTGACCTCTCATTCAATCGAATCGGTCCCACTCAAGACTTGCTTCTCTTTAATCACCTCTAAAACAAATGCAATGGAGTGAAATCTATTGTTGTCGAACCAGGTTCTTATGATACATGACCGAAACTACATTGCCGCACACTCTCCCCCCACCAGGTCTATACACCATATCATATAAAAGAAAACGGACCATACCAACGGCAATCCAAAGTAGCGGCCGTCTCTTCGTTTCTCAGCCCTCGCCGGTTTGGTAAACGCCCTCCAACTTTGGTCGTTTTGAGCTACTAATCCCCCCAACTGAATTTCGATGGTCTAGAGCAGAATCCCGCCATACGGGATGGGGGGCCGGATTGAACTCGCGTAGAACCTATCGAATATCCGCAATTGGCGTTGTGGATTCGCTTACTTGAGCTTGGCCCAGAGCTTGGGGGCGGCACATTCGCTTGCGCAGTGGGCGAGGTGGAAGACTAAGTGATGTTCAAAGTCAGTACTAGACACCAAAGTGATATACTCCGTCCCCCCAAAAAAAATCCAGCAAGTCGTATCCTTGTCGTAAGGGGAAAAGTGGGGGAACATCTTCGTTCATCCCTTCCTTCCCCGTTGAATAAATCTCGGGGCATCAGGGGCTCATAACGTACACTCCTCAACGCAGTCCTCGTTGGCCGTGCCGTCAGCATCGATGGCGGCAGTGACTCGCTCGACGCACTCGTCGAAGTGGTGCTTGGCAGGCGCGCAAGCAGCAGACTCCTTGCACTCTGTGAAAGCTTCCGTTAGCCGGCGGGGTCCAATGGGTCGGTACGTAACGGCAGAGCGTCCGCATAGTCCGAAGCCTCCAGGCCTATTTCGCGCATTCATTCGTTTTCGAGATTCTTTCGAGAGAACCCTTTCACACCGCCACTTGCGCATTCGTTGTAGGCCAGACTCGGATCGCAGCTATCGTTTGGTATGATGGATGATATGACGCACCGTTCTCAAGCTCCTCCTTGGGGTCGACAGGCTCCTCCTCCTCTTCTTCTTCTTCTTCTTCTTCCTCCTCTTCCTCTTCTACCTTGGTATCCTCGACGGCCTCGTCCTATAAGAGTGAAACGCAAGTACGTTAGTACATCGAAAGTTCTACAGCCATATCTAGGTACCATATTCCCGCAAGAAAGTCGATCCACCACAGGAACCCGAAGACCGAGGGTTCCTCCAAGAAGACCAATTGGCGACTCAATTGGCCGAATTGACCCCAATATATGCCCTCACCCATCCTCCAAAGATTCCTAAAGGACAGTCCTCACCTGAGTCTGGGGCTCAGCAGGGGCCTCGGCCTCAGCCTCGCTCCACGGCATCGCCGCGTCGACGAGCTCCGTGATAGTATCCCAAATACCCATGGCGATTCGATTGATTTACTCGGCGCGAAGGGGAAAAGGTGCGGTTCCCAAGACCTGATTGGCAAAAAGCGGAAAGGGGCGGGGAGGAACGAAAGGACGGGGTGTGGTGTGGACGGTTGGCAATTTGTTCGGTCCAGATGAGGTGATATTCGACTCTATTCCGAAGGGGGCCCTCAAGGGAAAATTTAGGACGTGTGAGCCAGTTCGGAAGAGCTCGGTTGCTATCCTCAGGCGAAAATCTGGCTAGGAAATTGACTTGTTATGATTGGCTAATTCTTGGTATGTAATCACGTGGATTGTCTTGGCATGAGCGACAGGCTTCTTAGCCTCCTTTGCCAAAATGGGACCAGTGCGCTGAATTTCTCCAGGTACAATCAATGATGTACTTCAGGGATGTTCGCATGGGCTTGGAACGACGACATCATCCAACACCAGAGAATAAGTGTAAAACGTATTTCTTGTATTCATTGCCTTCTTTGCAAAGTTATTCTCTATTTACCTATTTATTGAAATTGTGGTGACCACTACCATCTTCTAACACCCTACCTTATTTTGTTGGACCAGTTTCTTCCTCTCCTTGCCTAGCTCACACAGATGTGAGGGCACTAACAGCCGAGAAAGGGCTATCGGTTGGGTCTTAAGGTCCAGTCCCATGGGAGCTGTATCTTCATCTCCAACGTTCCGTATCGTATCCCTTCACTAGTACCAAGGCACACCGGCGGGGAATTGCGCCTCACCAGATACTCAAAGTTTGATCTGGCTGTGGACACTCTAGGCTAGTTCCCCTTCAGCCACCTTTGGAGAGGATTTGGAGGAATATTGGCTAGTAGCCCTTAATCGAACATTGACGTATTGATTTCACCACTTTTTGCGATATGATGGGTGGAAAAGGGGAGAGGGGGGGATGACAAGAATGACTCCGGTAACGCGGACAAATGCAATAAACCCCGCGCCAATACGTTTAAACCTAAGCAAATCGTGGTATCATGACTTCCAACCGATTTCATTCCAGCTGTCTCAAAAATGCCGTTGTGCTCGTTTCGCATCAAGGGACCGCCATCTAGTCATCACTGCCTCTCTCCACAGCGTCCCGAATGTGATCTTCGAGTCTCATACTGATGGTTTGCGCTTGAGCTTCCTCATAACCCGGCGGTGGCTCATCCGGCGCACGGCCTCTACTCGCAGAGCTGTCGGATCGGACAGGAGCTGGTTGCGGGGCAAGGCGACTCGTAGAGGAGCTAGGCGCGTTGAGTGGTGCCTCGTACGCTGGCAAAGGCTCGTCGGGTATTCGGATTCTCTGGCCCGTTTCCCTCTCGATGTCCCTGACATGGTGAAGCCTCTCCTTCAACTCTTCAAACTTATCCCTAAACTCATTGTGCCCGCCGTCCTTGAATGTTAACTTCACCTCAACCCGCACAATGTCCGGCGGGATGCCCCCTTGAGAAACCGGCGTGACGACGGCGAACCAATACCAGGATCCAAACCACGGTGATGAGATGTGGGAATCCTCAAAGTTCAATATTGGTGCGGCAAAGGACTTGAACTCTTCCGTAGTCTTGGAGGGTAAATAGATTATCTATCCAGTGTACACAAAGCTTAGAAAAGGATCTCGAGGGAAAGTTGTCGATGCGAACGCATGTATTATGTGGCAACATGGAACTAATGGTAGTTGTCATCTTACCCTTTGGTTTGTTATGTAGGCAGTTCCGTTGTCGCTTTTCAAAGAAAAGGGTGTCGGTGTCCGCGATTGAAGAGATTTCGGGACTGAAAGGTCGATGCTCACCCTAGAGCCCGTAGTATGAAGTATGTGCTCATGGGGCAGTTTGACAATGTCCCCAGTCCGCGATAGCATCACCCAACTAGTCCTCTCATCAGGTTCGGGGTTCACGGGCGCAACATCTGAATGTGCATTCCGGGCAATAGCATATGTGTGTTGCTCCTGGAGATACTGATCCGTCATGATGAAGGGAGGGGAGGAAGGAAGGTTGTTCGCAAGGCTAGGAATGAAAGGGAGTCTAAGGACTACTAGAGACCGAGAAGGGTTTGGTACAGAATAAGTGTACGGCTATCATACAGATAGCGTAACATAAGGGGGTGGGCCGGCAGGGCAAGAAGAGGAAAGGCGAGGCAGGTACGCAGCAGCGGGATGCAAGCGAAGGGAAAGGCAAATATGATGCTTGAAGTAGGAATGGGGAGACGGAAGCTAATAGTTGGCCGTGTGGGAGGAGGGGGGAACGATCAGGGATGAAGAATGTAGAGAGGCTTGAGTGAAAGAGATTGAGAGAGAGGGAGAGAGGAAGAATGGATCTAACTTACTTTATCGACATTTTCGAAGGCCGGTAAGCGCTGAATGGCGATTATAGAACCTAGCCTCTTTTTTTATTTATTTTTTATTTTTTGCTTTCCAAAAGCCACCAAGTCTTTGCCCTTCGCGGCACGACCTGCAGAGCTTTTGGGAGATCTGGTAAGTCTTGGTGTGGGGTGGGGTCAAGAAACCTGGGTCGTCCAGGACGGAAAGGCAGCAGAGGGAGCGCTTCTCTCGGAAAAGGCTGCTGGGATGTTTAGCTACCTGCTCGGTAGGCGGTAGGCGAGTATGCGGAGTGGACGACCGGGAATGTGGTGAGTCGAGTCGAAAAGCGAGGGACGGAGGCAGAAGAACGAACAAGGGAACGTGGTGGATGAGCTAGGCGTCTTTGTGCGTGAGGTGTTTGAGGCGTCTGTCAAGCAGCCCAGTATCTGCACGAATACAATGTATGGACCGGGAAAGTGGCTTCTCCAAAGGGAGCGAAGAAACCCAGAAGAAAGGAAGGGGGTGTGTGGGCGTGGCTTAGAAAGTGGGCAATAGAAACGAGGTCTTGACCCAAAAGGTGTCTGGTATCTTTCGGCCCTGGTTGCGGCTAGAGAAAGTACAAGGTACAGCGGATTACGGGAACGCCATCACACTAGAGCCGAGTAGCAGTAGTGTCGTGTATGGAGTAGAGTCAACACTCCAAGCTGGGTCGCGAGGAAAGTGGGGGAGGTGATTGATCTGATGTGTTCACGTTGATCGATATCTCCAGGGAGGCCAGAACGGCCGGACGAGAGTCGAGGCGGGAAAAGGGTGGTGGGCAAGGTTAGTGCTGGTTTGGACAGGTTTGGACAGGTTTGGGTAAAGGGCGAGGTGAGATTTGAGGGAGGGTGTAGAAATCAAATGCAGACGAAGGTACGAAGGTAGCGATTTTCCTTACGAATTGGCCCAGCTTAAAAAGGGAAAATTGGGGGCAACGCGCATTACGTGTGGTGGTGTGTCTTGGTGTGCCAGTAGCGTCTTGGTCGAAGCTGCTGCTGGCTGGAGCAATGAGGATGCCTGGTCCTTGGTGGTCATAGTGTACGAAGTACGAAGTATGTAATCCAAAGGCCAGGCCAAGGCCACTAGCTGGCAACGGAAAGTCACGACCTCATTGCTCGATTCCACTCGTACCTTCCAATTCCCTCACAACACGGGATTTGTACTACATTCGGTACCTCACTTACGCGTACTTGGTCTGTAAATTGATCTATCAAAATGCTGACGAGGGGCACTGCAGCTTCCCAAGTTGTTTGGGGCGGCACATGTGATTGTAAGCTAAGTGAAGTGTACCTCTGGAACGGTATCCAATGGCACGACGGGTCTGTGCCAGCCAACGTTCTATGTCAACAACCTTGGGCTGCGCAGAAGAGAGGAAGGAGAAAAAGAATGATGGAAATAGTTTAGCCACAAGTAGCGTCAGATTGATAGCCAGATGATGCAACATGCCATCCTTGTTTTTAGCGGGCAGCCGCCTTGCTAAGAACGAAGGAGCTGCTGTTTCCCCTAGTCCTCCGGGAGGCACGGGTAGGAGAGCCTTTCAGAGCCAAGGGCTCGCAGCTGAGTGTGTATTTTCTCCGGCGGCGACAGTAACTATAAGGCGCCTCTCAGGAGTCTCAGTTGCGCCGCCTCCATCGTGCTGGCGCGGTGTCATATACCTACGTTTATTGCTCGTGCTGTACTTCGTAGCTTCTCATCCACCGCTCTTGGCCTTTGCAGAGATCCCTTGATAGCCCTGATTCGAGGTGATATACTCCACTACATGTCGCTCCTCCTGAGAGAATGGGCGCCTTTTGCCCCTCATCGGTGCTTTTTGTCGGCGATCAGATACGGGCAGATCTGCTTCCAGCGGAGGTGGTCACCATGGACTTAATTCCGAGCGCTAACGGATTTAAACTCTCATTGGGGAGGGCTCCGTACCAAGAAACAATCGCTTTGTGGGCAATATATTGTTCGCGGAAAGACAGTCATGGGGAGCTATTACACCCGTCCCCAAGAAAGGTCCCCAGCTTAAATGAACGTCAGGCATGGCCTCGAAACATTTAGCCCCTCGACCGCGGCCTCAACCCCAAGCTTATCCCGTTCCCCCCATACTGACGAGCCAGTTCCAGTTGACCGAGGCGGTCGGGCCCGCATAAGCCGACCATCGTGGCAAGGCCAAGGTTGAAGCTCTGTCCACCCATCTTCCCCCACCATAAGGACCGAGCTTCATCAGGGTTCCCATGCTAATCCCTGTACCGTAAACCACGAGGAACAACTTTGCTGCACGGGACTCTAGTATTTTCATGCCAACGCGCTCCGCTTTCATCAGCCCGCGCCGCTGGTAACCAAAGCGCGAATCAACGTGAACGAAAGCGTTGGTCAATGCGTATGCCTGCCGCGGTCAGGATCGTCTCGCGGCGTGGGAGGAAATCAAGACCTCCTTTCATCCCACACTTCAATAGCTCTACCCCTCCTCGAAACGGCTTCGATCTCCTCCGGGTCGTCAACTTGTCGATATCCTGCATCATCGGCATCATCATGTGTCCCTAGGGTTGCAGCCAGCAAAGCGGAGAACAATGTGGGATCTTGGACCCCCCCTCCCTCTCCTGAGGAAAACGGGCACGCCTCTGATGTGGCTCTCGCTAAATACTTCCACCTTTGCATGTTACTGTAAGTGTATATCCCTTCGGGAGGCTTTACTTGGAAGGACCCCATGCTCTGAAAGAAGCATTGCCTGGTGAAGGGCGGTGTGGGGTCAGCCCAGTGACACGCGAGCAACTAAGACAGAGGGATCCCTGGAGCAGCGGAAAGGCTTTACCTGCCGTCCATTCAATATATATTACCCTCAGCCTTCGGTGTAAACGCACAATAGGTACAGTATAGGATGCATCGAGTGACTCTGCCAAGACGTACTACTCGGGCCTCTCTCACTGATACTCCCCGACTTCAGCCCGAACACGGCGACTAGGCGGCCACGAACACTTAGAGGGCAGAGGAAGATCCTCCCAAAGACATTCTTCAATAATCCTAACACGGATTATGTCTTCCAACCCGTTGACTTACAGCTCCAGCACCTGAAGGTCGTGGCTCGGTCAAGTTATCTGGTAATATGGATATTGCAATGGCTCCTATTCGTGACAGGGATAAAGAACAAGGGCTTGAGCCAGCATCACTGTGCAAATCTCACCACACCTCGCGATGGAAGGTGTTATTGTGGGCGACGCTAGTCTTGACCGCCTTCGAACCATCACACCCGACTTGCCCGAACGGATTATATCAGGTACTTTGCCCCAATTTTCTCCCCCCCTCCCCCCCCCCGGTGACTTGAAACAGGGAACAGCCGTCTCTCACCGGTCAGGGATTGGGCCCGGGATCGTCGAGCTTGCATCCAGAAGCCACTTACAACATAATCGTAACAGAGAGAGGTCCTCGCTGCACATGCAAGTTCCATGAGCTAGCGTACACTACTGTACGGGACATACATAATATAGTGTGAACCCGAGCCAAGTCAGCGGGTATATCCCGATGTCCTCGAACCAATCCGTATCTGCCTACGAACAGACGGGCTCGGTCACGTCCTTGACCACTTCTCCGCCCTGATCCTTTACGGCCGGGTCACTCCATCCAAGCGTCGGAGAAGTGGTAATATAAATGACGGTATGCCCTATACTTCGTAAAAGATGCATCACATCCCGAACTCAGTGAGACCCACCTCAATCATACGTGTAAGCTTGACATCGACTGCCTCTTTGGCTTCTTTGCTTGGTCAGACAATGGTTCCAAACCCCATTTCCTCAACATCTACCGCATATGTAGGTCCTAGCTGCCTCCGAGCTACTTCAAAGGTAGTGATGTCAGGCAGTTTTGGTCTCGACTCGGCCTTATCGCCGGCGTTCATGATGCATTACTAGAAACAAGGGTAAGGTTCCTGCTCTCGTTCTGAAGGTCCTTGCCTTGCCCTATCTCAGCCATGCTACCCCCGCCTCCACCTATCCTCATTCCTGTCATATGGGGAAGCTGGCTCTCATCAGATCAGGTGGTACCGGGGTACGGCTGGACAAGATCAATACTATACGGAGCACTCAGGTATCCAGCGTCATGCCCCATTCTGGGACAATGAGTTACGTTCACCCCTTCAAGCCCCATGTAAAATTGCAATGCGCAGGTAGAGATGGATGTACTGCACAGAAAAGTCAGAGAAGGAAGGCTCTCTCCGTCCTCCAGGTTCGCACCTGCTCCTCCTTCCAGCACATTGAGGCTAGTCTTCCTCGCACCATGAGATAATATAAGAGACTAATGCGCAACTCAATTTGCAAGTGCGCCTTACTCATTGGTCATTGGCTCTGTCGTTCCTGCCATCCCCCCGTCCCCCCGTCCCCGACTAGCCCGGAATCTAACAAGCGGCGGAGACAATGGAAGGAACATTGGAACCGCTGTCAGTCAGAAGTGTGGCTTCGCCCAATGACCATAGTGGCATCGTATCCTGTGCAACCCCATGTTAGAGTGGCTCGCAACCCTCTTCATACCATATACTTATTTATAAATTTCCTTGTATCACAGAGTGGGAATTGAGATTAATTTCCGTGAATTCGGATAATTTATATGCTCTGGTCCTTGGGGGCGACGTAGGGGGGGTTCCAAGCCCGTCAGCAACCAGTCACCCGCCTTGATTACCCACCAATTCTGACGCCTTCTTCATCCCACCTTCACTGCTTCGTACACCGGCGTCATCTCCATGGGCCCCCCGGTTCTTTGTCCTTCCTTGACGTCTTGGCGTATATAATAGTACATCACTGTATGCACCACTGGGTAGCGCAACCCTTGGAGAAAGGATGTATGTTCAACCCGGTCAACAAAGTCCAAGTCTGCAGCCACCATTCCAGCGGACAATATCCCATGCCCGAAGTGGAATAGCTCGACGCAACCAACGAAGAAAAGCTGCGGCTCCAACCTTGTCTCTTCCGAAACCACTCATTCACCATCAGTTTAGTCGCTGCTTACAACTCCTTCCCCCTTCGAAGCTGGAGACTCCGATTTTCGGCAATCTTTGACCGATTGGCTAGTGCGTTCCACCGCACCATGGCTGCTAACGACACGCTTCACTACAAGTGCTGCCGAGCAGAAGCTTGACAACGACGCCCACGTCGACACATGGCCCGATAACGTTTGTGCTGAACCTCGGGTAACGGGAATATTGCGCATCGGTACTGCCGTCGAGTCAACATTGGACCGAAACAAGATCCATCGGGATAGTGTATTAGTGCGACCTGCTACACTGTATCACGCACACGAACTACCACCCCATTCATCTCGGTTGCTTTCCAGCAGGTTGACAACTATTACCAATGACCCTTGTGTGACCGAACACGCTCCTTCACCAAGGCATCGGTAGCTCCCGCAGTGGGGACCCGCAAGACTGCTATTTGCTCCCTTCACCCGTTCTTAACCCCTTCACGGGTCTCTCAAAAGGCCCCTGGCATTACTTCATACACTACACTAGGGCTCCTCCCTCTTAGTTTCCACACACCCCCAATTTCTGTTGGTCATCCTTATTCACAATGGCGCATACCAAGACAGCCGAAGCCTCGCAGGACTCGGTGAGCATCCTTAGGCAGTATACAGCCTGTGACGTATCGGATGCGCTGCTTCGCCTAAAGGTTCCCGGTGCCGGGTTTCTTGCCGACGTCGATCCCTACAGCCAACCAGAGGCAACCGACGCCTCCGTAACAATTGCTCCGGCGTCGACTGTGTTGTTTGCTCCCAAGGGCGTAACGTTGGAAAGCCCGCCCAAGAACGTTCCCTCTGATACCAACTGGTCTGACATTACCGAGCCTGGTACGATTGTGATCCTGAAGCAGCCTGATGGCCAGAGGAATGCTGTATGCGGCGGCATCATGGCGCTTCGCATGAAAGTGCGTGGCGCAAAGGGCATTGTGACCATTGGAAGGGTTAGAGATCTCGACGAGCTACGGAGTACTGGTTTGCCGGTAGGTTGCTGCCTCTACCTCCGCTGAAGCCCTGCTTGGGATCATGAAAGTCCTATGCCCAGACTCTCATGTGGCACCCCTCCGCAAGCTTTACCTCCCACCTCATCACTAAAGAGAGTTTACAGATATGGGCCAGAGGACGATCGACGGTGGGAGCTGGGGCTGGGAGTGTTCCGTGGGCGGTACAGGTACCTCTCGAGGTAGACGGTACTATTATCAGCCCTGGTGACCTTGTATTCTGCGACCCCGCCAACGGTGTGGTGGTTATCCCACAGGACAAGGTCAGCGATGTCGTCGACCTGCTGCCCAAGCTTACCGCCGCCGACGATAGGGTGAAGGAGGCCGTTGCTAGTGGCATGTCAGTGCATGAAGCATTCAAAACACATCGGGGCAAGCTCTAGCTAGCACTGCAGAGCGCCTCTCATCAAGAAGCACGTCTTCGCGGCGGGTGGGGGTTGTGTCGAGGCTTCTGGGAAGAGAGTGATCGGCAGTTGCCATGGATGGGCAAAACTCAAGAGTTGATTCGGTACCGACACACCCACGAGGGCATATCTCGAAGCACTCTCCGTACGAACCGAACAATGAGGTGCGAGAATAGAGCAAGGGTCTTACCGAGGCGCCACAATACGTAGCTAGGCCCCAACAGCATTCCTCCGTGCCTCTCCACCTCACCTTGCCCCTCTTCTTCTTTTGCCCCATCGACTCTTGCATGGGACCGGGGCCGCCTTCGCTGATGATCACTAGACTGGCCCTCCATGACTCAGAGCCAGAGACCAGATAGGTTTGAATCTATGCATGTTGTCGGAGGGGGGGGGGGAAGGGTCTTTGCTTATGCCTCCCCTCCCAACACATCTTGGACAAATTTCTCTTCAATTTTTGGTCTTAGTTCTCCAATGTTGTCATCAATTCATTAAGACATGCTACCTTCATACGCATGAGACTATTCATAAATTTAACCCCCAAAAAGAAGAAGAAAATGGTAGCAGTTTGGTCAACGCCACCTAGATCAAGGGAGGGGGTGGGTGTCAGCTTGGAGAAGAGGAGAAAAGGACAGGGTAGGAATCAGGTTGGGTCTCCGCCACCCGGTCCTCCCTCCTTCTCTTGTTTTTAGCTCCCTCTTCCTTCTTGCCTTGATTCCGCGCATAATCCCCCTTGTTTTTCCGCCTTTGCCAGTCCCACACCCTCGAACAGAAAGCACATAAACGGGTGAGGAATGCCTTTGAAAGGAGGGAAACTAAACGTAGACGAAGCACGGTGGAGATCCCTTGAAAAGAAGTGAAAAAACAGATGAAGATGCACAATGGAAAAGAGAGAGAAGACAAAAGAAAAAAAGAGAAGAAAAAAAAAGAAAAACAACAGGGAAAAGGTTAGGAGAAAACGACCAGAAAACCCATGACCCTACGCCTTGACCAATGTTAAGAACAAGAAAAACAAAAGAGAAAGAGAAAGGAAAAAGGGGAACACGAAACTCTCCAGTCTGCAGAGCGGACGGGGGGAGAATGAAGATGAGAGAAGCAGATGTCGACCGATTTGCGCAGCCAAAACACTTCCTTGTCACTGTAGGTCATGCTCCGACATGCTCGATCTGGCTTTTCCCCTTCGTCTCACTCCCCCCCCTTCCCGGGAACAAAATGCATTCTATCCCACACCGTTGTTGACGTTGCATGACCTCCCGGCTTGATCTGTGGTGTTATGCATGTCGTCCTCCTCTCAACTCATCAATCACTCCATTTTAGGTGTTGACATTCTCATGAAGGGAAAACAAAAAGGGAAAAAAAAAGGTGGAAAAAAGTTTGCCCGTCCTGTGTAACCATGATGCAAATGCAGTCCTTTTCATGCCAGTGTTGGCGCCACGCATCAAAGAGAAAAAGGAAAAAAAACAACGGAACTTGCTCGCCCAAGCTCTCGACTCGACTTCTTTCAACATGACTCCCCAGCAACATGACTCCCCAGCAACCAGAAAAAATCGATTGCTCCTAGTCCAGCCACGACAAACCCCCCTCCCGACCAGCAGCAGGCGCCGCGCGGCCCGAGCCAGCATCTAGCCCAAAATCGAGCTTAGGCATCTCGATTTTCGGCGGGGGTTCAATCTTCTTCTTCATACCACCAGCGCCACCCCCGGCGGGCCCCTTGACGGGACTTCGCGGGGCGTCCGCGGGCGGGCCGTAGCGCACGTCTCTTACGTCCCAGCCGTCCTCGGCAGCGGCTGCGACCCAGGTCCTGAGGCCGTCATGCACGGCGCCGTAGAACTTCTCCTTGCAGAGGCGCAGGCTGCCGCCGAGGCAGCGCTCCCAGCCCGAGATGCGCAGCTCGGCGCGGAGCGCGTTGCGGGCGGGCGCGGTGGGCGTGCAGGCGATGATGGCGTTCATTAGGTCGAGGTGGGAGGCGAGGTAGTTGGTGGCGTCCCATTCGACTCCGCCGACGTAGGGGGCTGCGGGGACGGGGGGTCGTTCCTGGGGGAAATGACGGCTGCTGTAGGCGAGGTCGTCGTGGTCGAGCTTGTTTGGGGCAGAGGCAGAGGAGTCGTCCGGCTTGTTGAGGACGATAATGTTGAGGTGGTGGAGGAATATCCAGAAAACTTCTTTGGTTACGTTGGTGACTTCTTTGCACCAAACACGATAGGGCCGGTCACGTCGCATTTCTAATACGAACGGAACTGGTCGCTCGTCTTCGGGGGGTTCCGGATCGTGGAGATGCGCAAGAACGGTTTTGGCACGAGAGATCCTCTCACGTCCCGACGCCGACTCGATATACGTGAAGAGGATCGAAATGATGATGTTCCGGGTTGTGAACTCGCTGGGGCCTTTCTTCTCAGGATCGAAGAGCATATGAAGCAGCTTCGGGAAAAGCGAAGCTTGAATCGAATGCAGGTACTGAAGCGCCAAGGCCGTGGTGCACAAGGCCTTGAGGCAGAGCAAGGTCTCGTGAAGAAGAGCGTCCTCGTGCTCCTCCCTATTAAATACGTTAGAGAGCTCCATCATCAGGGTTCACCTACGCTCCAGAATAGTTTAACGTACCTCCACTCAACTTCCATGATCCTGTTCAGGAGATCGACAATTTCCTTCATTCCGCCTTGCTGGATGAAATCCTCGGTCCAGGTAACGGTCTCGTTCCTCAAGAGCAGCCGCAGTTTGTGCAACTTGCCAACCTCGACCAATTCGGGCTTGGTGACCTTTCGAAGGTACGAGACAAAATCTCCCGGGCCCTGTCCGAGCTTGATTTTGGATAGGATGCCGCTCCCAGACGAGGTGGAAATACCAGATAGTGGCCGGTCACTGCTGCTAATGCTCTCGGTAGACTTGGTTCGGAAATGTCGGCCGAGGGTTCCCTCCACCCTCGACTTCTTTCCCGACGAGCCTGAATTTTTGTTGCCCCGGACTAGCGTGAAGCTCTTTCCCCGGTTTCGCTTGAGTTTGGCGTCCTCCTGATCGAGCCCGGTAGCGGTTGGTGATGGGGCCTCCGGGCTCGTCCTGGATCCGTTCGACTTGGCACTGTCGACCCTTGAGGCCTGCATCTCGGCCCAGTCCTGGCGGATAAACTCCATCTTGATCGTGTCGTTAAGATTCCTCATCTTGTACCTCTGGTTTTCCGGGATGTTCCTCCTATTCAGCATGGCTTCGAGGTGCGAGTCGATATCCTTGGGGTTGATATATGGCTCAGCTGAGGCGGCGTCCGAAGACTTGGATCGAGAGTGGCCGAAAGCCGACCGAAGCCCGGATCGGGGGCCCTTCACGGGTGACCTCTCCCAAGACGAGGTCTGGCCCGAAGTCTTAGTTGGAGATGCTGCAATATGGTCCGACGAGCCATTGCTGGGCATATAATGAGGATGGAAGGACCTGGGCCTTTGTTTCTTCTCAGTATCACTGGCGTGCTGAGACCCGTAGGTACCTCCTGGTGTTCCCGTCGCTGAATCCCGGCAGAATTGCGAGTATATGGGCGTAGGCACGAACGAGTTCTCGGCTCTGTTGGGATCCGCAGGAGACCTATTTTCCTTGTCCTTGGTCTGGCGGGAATCCTCATCGATGATGAGCTTGTGTAAATTCCGTATCGACTTGGGTCTCGTAAGTAGGTCGGCGAGGTTCGTGCCCGACTTGATCTTCTTGGGCTTCGTAGGCGATACCTCCCTCGACTTACCCCCATTGGCCATCGCCTTCCGGGTCAACGTAGTGAATGCATTCTTGCTCGGAGATCGGCCTCGAGGGTCCTCCTTCGCGGGTGATTGCTGGGGGAGGTAACCATCGCGAGGCATAGGTGCCATTCGATAGGAAATTTGGTCCTGCTGGTTTCGTTGTATCTCGCTCAATGCGTTTTGCTCCGTTCGTCTCTGGATGAGAGACTTCATCGTATCACCATTGGAGTAATGGCGATCGTTAAAGGTACAGGACCCGAAAAGAAAGGCCGATTCAATGGCCGAAGGACACGGAGACACGAATGGACCAAGACGACGGTGAAGAGAATAATAACAGAACAATTAAAACGAACAATAAAGGATAATATTGGGCAATGCGAAGAGAAAAGAAAGGGGAGATCCGCAGCAGTCGAAACCAACTTCGAGCTTGACAGATGGGAATATTAATTATGGATTGAGCCGATCCTGTTTCCCGGTGAAAAAAAGGAAAAAACGATCGCCGTTGTCGTTGTCGTTGATGAAGAGCTGTGGAGCAATTGGTGAGAGGAAGGTGCAACGGTGAGGGTAAATTGTCATCGATCGTTGCCTGGGGCAACGGAGCTGTCCACTTCCCAGAACGTCCGCTTCACCACTTCGCTAATGCGGACTACATATGCAGCGTCATCGCCACAATCTCGAATCCGCAAATATTACAGGCAGAAAACATGTGTCTGCTGGCCGGGCGTGGATAAAAGTACGAGGAATGCAGCATCCTCTCGCCATACCGACAACGACGCCAGGGCAACCCAGTGGCGTACCTCGACAACGCCCCCCAGCGACTTGCATCACGACTTAAGAATAGTGCTCACCGCAATTATGCGCACAGTTTCCAAGTATGCCATGAACCTGAGCAAAAAATAATGACCTCATAATGCCTATCAGTCTTTTTTAGAAACCATAGCTCGATAAAGCGACCCGTCAATGGCATCTAAACACGTTTACATTTCTCTCCAGCCAGTAGATGCATTCTCTACATTCAGGGAGAGAGTCAATTCTAAACCTAGCCATCATGGGTATTCTCAGGGAGTATGAACTGGGTTCTGCCCGTTTCGTTTGCGGTTTCCTCATTCTCGTCCTCCTCATCCTCCTCATCGTCCTGCACGTTAGCACGACAACGGTCCAAAAGATCATCGTCAATGCCGTAAAACTCCCGGCCGTCTCTCGTCCTCACCAACCACAACTCATACTGTTTTTCAATATCACCCAAGATCCTAGGCGTCCACCCAGGACTCAGAAACTTGCGCCCCTTTCGGTATGGCTGAAGAAGCATGATAACAGATCTGATGAGATACTTAGAGTACCGTTTGCCCCATAGAATCTCCTGGATTCTAACCGACTCGGCCCGGCATTTCTTCTGGGGCGGCTCGTTGCTAGTGCAGTCGGTGCACGTGGAATTCTCGTCGACGTGCTTACACAGACCTCCGCGGAAGTGGTTGCAGCCGCCGTATCTGCAGCGGCAGGGCCGCTCATCTTCGATGCAGCTTCGGCCGGATTTGCTGCAAACGTGGACATGGTTGTGTTTGTATTTGCAGGCGTTGCAACCTCTGTAGGGCGGGGGCTCATGGCCGGTCATCATGCGGTAGACGATGGAGCCGAGATCCCAGAGCTCTTCGTTTATGGTATACAAGTTCTTTCGAATTGGGAGCTTCTCGTTAGTGACTCAACGATTAAGAGAGGTAGCGGGACGCTGAAAAGGGATGGGACGTCACGACGATGTGAGACAAAACAGAACTCGCATCCCGCCTTCTGTTCTCAACTCACCTGGGTTGGATTTTCGTCACCGTAATATGTATGGAGACTGTCAAAGTTGGCCATCTTCCCGTCCCGCAACATCGCGACTAACCCCGTAAAGGCCAGGTCCACATCAGTCTCATAACTTGTGTCGGCGCTCTGTTTACCCGAAACGAAACATTTGCTAAAGTTGCCTAGCTTGCATGCTCCATAGGCCTCGCGGCCTCTCGGAAGCTGGAAGAAGATGTTCTCCGGCCTCACGGCCCCGTGCAGGATCGGATACCAATCTCTGTCAACGGGGCGAAGTTCCTGCTTGGCTGGATCGGAACTAACACAAAAGAGTCGACGGCCAGCGTGGAGCCAGGTGAGTGCCCTCATGACGGATCTCAGGACATGCCAACACAATGACTCGGGCATGTAATGAGAGATGTTGTATTCCTTCTCAACGAGCCCGTCGAGGAAGAGCTCCATGAGGCTGCCGCCGTCGCAGTAGTCCCATACGAGCCAGATGTGGCGGACCTTGTTCGAGCTGTCGCTGGCTTTCGTGTCTCTCTGGTTGATGACGCCGGCGAGGGAGAGAATGTTCTCGTGGTTTAGAAGCTGTGCGAAGGCGCGGTCAAAGCCGCAGTCGGAGAGCAAGTTGGTCAGACCGCGGATGTCGTCATGGCGTCCTTCTCCGATATCCTCGTCGTTCCTCATGGCTTCGTGGAGCGGGTCGAACTCTTCGAGACGACGGGCGATGAAGGGCTCCTTGTCGGACAATCTCTCGGCGAGCCAGACTTCATCTTGGATACGCTTGATGAGGTGGAACTCTTCCTTGGGGTCTTTGGGCACTGGATTCGGAGTCTCCATCTTTTCTAGGAAAGGAGTGGCTGGGAATGTCGAAGATATCACGGAGTTTGTGGAATAATCTCATAATACTTGTACATGGTTGAGCCAGCTCATCTAGGTGAAGCACACTGGGCAAACGATGATAAAATAAAGACATGCCCCCCCTCCCCCACCCAATATCCTTAAACTCGGCCAGATGGCAACGGAATGTTCTTCATTCCAACACGCATGTAAGTTCAACTTTTGTTTTAACGAATTCACCCCATTCTTTGTCCCTCCAGAATGGCCATTCTCGCTTCGACGTGGTATTACATTCCGGTCATTTCCAATAGCTATTGGCGGGGGGAGTCAGGGCATGCTGAGGATGTTCCAGACATCGTCTGCGTAGAGAAACACACGGCTCGGTTATCACGAGAGTGTTGAAAGAGCTCCTCTTGAGTGTCATGAGATGGGCTTGTAAGCTTCTCCAACTAGAGGCCGCAAGCTCTGTTACTAGGATACTGAAGTAAAAGGAGGAGAAAAGAAGGAAGGGCCCAAGGTCTACTGTCCATTTGAATGCGTCTACCACGAAAGACCCGTCTCAGCAGAATTTCCTTAACTGCTCTTCAAGCACTTGGTTAGGATTCGGAGCTCTGGAATGAATATTTTTCTGTTCCACATCGAAGCCGTGGCTCGTTGAATGTTACATGGTGACAAAACCGGAGGTGATACCCGGGTTTCTACGATAATCTCATGGGGCTTATTTCCACCCTTGGAGGCTTGACTAGAGTGCACAACCGTAGATCATCCCAAAGATGGGCCGAGTGGCAGATAGTTAAATGTCAACTCTTAGGCAAGATTTTTTCGACTTGCTGCGAAACACACAGTGGACATGGGCATGCGAATCAAGCACACCCTAGTCTCTCAAGCGTCGGGCATTTTCATCTGGATTGGTGATCCTCAATGCATCAAACATTGGGACACGTTGGGATGTTCCTCTATGCGCCCAACCATACACAAATATCTTTCGTGGGATTTAGCGGAGAGTTGGTATGCACCTTGATTCTGTCTTGCGGGATGCCAGTCATGGATCATGGGTATACTAACCGCCGAAGGAACCTGGCGCGATCAAAAGGCCAAGTTTAGAAATGAGAGAACCTTTCGGAGAGGAGCGGCTTTCGTTTGACGTGGGCGGAGCGCCGGGGAATAAGCTCGAGGGGCCAGGCGCCGGGCCAGGATCGAAACTCAGGCCGGAATGCTCGACGCGGGATGGTTGGACACCAGCGGTTTTACAGGTGGATGTGGGTGTCGCCTGGCTGCGTGTCGGGTCCTTAGCGCCACAGACGGGCCCGAGATCCCGCTCAATAGAGTTACGATCGGCGGGTCCTTCAAAGTTGCGAACGAAGCCGTGTAAGCTACGTGCCTACTACACAGCCTGATAGGCACAGCGCAGACAGATTCAAAACCTGGGAATTCATCTAACTTTGGCGGCGATTCCGTCGATCTGCCCGTCTTTGTGAATCGCCATTTGGCAATCACGGATAATTGCATGGCTCGGAAAAAGAATCTGGCATGACTCGTTTCAGAAAGGGGAAAAAATGCAAGGGAGGCTCCATCGGGCCACAACAGCCGTTTCCGGCGGGACTGAATGCACAAGTCCGGGTCCCCAAGCGTTTGGAAAAAGGCACGAAAAATTGAAATCTGACCATCGGATACAATGTCTCGACGTAGGTTTCCCATCCAGCATCTTGCGTCTGATTGTCTCGTCTGGATGGAGCTGAAGCGGAAGCCGGCGTCGATGGCGCCAAGGTCTATACTTGTCACTTTTCAATTGATCTTTAGACGCCAGGCCTGCAGCATCATAACAAGACAACAGAGGTTTTGACTGGCGCCAGCTGGGGTTTGATGGGTAATTGTCTCGGAACGAAACGGTTGGCCCTTGGCTCTTTTCCCCGGCTGGATACTCGCCTAACCATGTACCCAAGAGGAGGGACTCTGTGTTGAGCCGTTCTCATCTGAGGGCTACTTCGCAGAAAAAGAAGGAAACGAGAGCGTCATTCGCAGTCCCAAGGCTGATGGAGTCATCGATGTGGGCAGGAGAAGATTCAATGTTCCGTTATTACTGGTCTTTTTGTGCGCCTCCAATTGTCCGAATGGCGAGCCAAGACTGGGGAGGACCAAGACCAAGACGGCGCAAACGGCAAGCCAGAGGACAATGAAGCCAGCCACCTGCGCCAATCAGCTAGCGTGCCTGGGACTTGCGGGGTCCGAAACGTCGTCAGGGAGCACTAAACCTGATACGGCATGCAAGACCCTGTCACTCTTTCCCTCGTGGTTCGTTCATGCGTTTAGTCCGCCCACCACTCTAACTGCACGGGTAGGTGCACTCGGACAAGGACGACTGAAAGGGGAAATGGGGACCGGGCCCAGACACTCGGCCGGTCATAAGTACTCTGTCTAGCTAATAAATACATGCATAACTTAATGTATACGGTACACAATTACAGTTACATCATATTTGGGGGGGCACTGGCTCCTCACCCTTGCATGTGTGCACAATTAAGGTCATGTCTTCGATCATAAGGCCAATTCCCCGTTCGAAAGGGGGCCAATTGCCTTGGTCAGACACGGCGTAATCCCACGCTCCAATTGGGAAGTCGAGGCTGTCCTGAAGTACTACCAGTGTTCTCAGACGCAGTGATTAACGGCAGAGGTACCGGTCAGCTACAACCAACCTCACAGAGCTCGCATATCCTTGCTGAGATTGCGTCCTCCGTCCTCCAATCTAGCCAAACACCGAAGGATACATTGATACATTGCCTTACGGTTGTCTGCTCCCCTCCTCCCTCCCCTGCCTGCCACTTTCACTGAGGCCGCCAGAGACCGGATTTGATGTGAGCTGGGTCCGTCATCTTCTGGCCCGTCCTTTGCTCGGCTTTTGATCCTCTCTCTTTCCCCCCCCCCGCAAGGAGAATCCAAATCCTCGAAACACACGGGTTGCGTTCATCGTCGTGTCGCTCATTATACCAAATATTGTTTTCGCTTTTCATCTTACCAGTCGCTCTTTATACAGGCATATTGTTTTCAAGTTCCCCAGTCCTGGTGTCTCGGGCCCGAGTTTTTGCAGCATTCCCGTTTCGTGCTTTCTGATACCCACCGATCCCCCAGGGTTCTAAATTCCCTTGACGATCATACACTCCTACAGTCGAGGATCTCCCACCTCTCTCTTCGCTGTCCAATCTGTGACCTCTTGTCCTCGTCGACGAATCCTCCGCGCCGGACCTCGATTCATCGTCCAAGCAGAGCGGCGCCGAGTCGCCGAGTTGGCCCCATCAAGTGTCTACCCAGACTCCAGAGCCGTCGAAGGTTTCCCTTGGTTCGATATGCTGTCGTAACAGACGGCACGCTCCCCCAATACAGTAAACAGACGATCCCTGGTGGGCATTGCTTACACACGGCGCATTGTACCGGGAACCGTGCCTTGAACGATCCCCCTATTCTCTTGGACTATTGCTATCGCGCCTACTTCTCTTCTTTCCTTCTTTTACTTTCACCCTTCCACGACTTCCCTGCGTCAACCCGGCCTGGTAGTTGCCTACAAAATTCGCTCTTGTCATCCATTGACACGAGCACAGTCGAACACTTCGCGGGCGAGGCAGACGACTTGTGCAAACGGCGGGTCCGGTCACGAAGTTCACTCTTTAAACGCTTATCGTCCAGTCCAGCACCGGTCGTGAAGGAGGGAAGCTGACCGGTTGTCGCCTTGATCCTTTTCCCTCTCTCTCCCGACATTGATATCGCATCAATTTCGAGGCCCGTACAACACACTCCTTCAGAATGGGATGCTGCGGTCATAGACGGAAGACCGTCACCGGCGGCGCCGATCAAAACTGGTCTTATATTGTATGGGCAATGAAATCGTTATTTCTTCTGCAGTCGACTGGTGAAGGAAGTCGAACTGCGTTACATGGTGTGGTGGTTTTCTGGCTAACTTGGTGCCTTTAATGATAGAACCTCCGTGATTTCAGATCCAGCAGCTGCTTCACCCCCTTTGCTTACGGATATCTCTGGTTCTCTCTCTTGATCTCCCTCGCCGTCTACGGTGTCGATACCTTTACTGCCGTGTCTCTGCTCATTCTCGGCGACGAATGGGTTTCCAAAATCCAGCCCGCGGTCGACCCTTCCATCTCGAAATGGATTTTTTCGGCCTGTATCATTGCCTCATTTGTCAACCTCGGTTTCGAGCACGTTCGCGCTTATAGGGTCATGAAGAGGGGCAATGTAGCTGAATGCTACCTCGACAGTTTGGCGGTCCGCCTGGAGAGTATCCGCCTCGGGAAGGGCCAGGGATGGAGGAGGTTCCTCGTTTTCGCCTCTCTGACAAAAAGCAAAAAGGGTGCCGAATATATCGCTCTCTTCACCTACTTCAGTTTCCAATGTAAGTCAACCTCGTGTGTCCTACTTCCTCGCGACGCTTCAGTATCGCCCTAACTCGGGGGTCTCATAACAGCTTGGATCCGAGTTCTTGTTTGCTCTGGCCCTAGACAAGTCATCAACGCCCTCACCTTGTACTCCGTGTACCGCGCTTATTTCGAAGAAACTGTCAAGGCCGGTGACACTATCGACAAGTCTCTGTCCGATTTTTTGGAGAGATTCGCGGTCGACTATCAGCAGGCCTTGATCTTGGGTGGTATGACCTTCACTCTTGTCATCTGGATCTTCTCGCTGCTTTTCCTTATCGCCGCCATTTTGTTCTACATTCTCTTCCTATGGCACTGGATCCCCCAGGCGGATGGTGGTCTCGGCGGCTACTGCGAACGCAAGGTCAACAAGGCTCTCGTCAAGATTGTAACCAAGAAGGTCAACAAGGCCCTCGCTAAGGAGCAGACAGCACGCCAGAAGGCAGAGTATAAGATGGCGATGAAGTTGGGCGAGAAGGCCCCATTGGAGCGGCAGGCAACACTGCCCACGCTCCCTGATGTCGGTGGTCCCGGAGGAGACAAGTTGCCCGAGATGCCGACTCTGCAGAGAAGCGAAACATTCTCGACGTTGCCAGCTTATGCCTCGAGGCCTGGTACTGCTGGAAGCTTTGAGCTAAATAATATGGACCAGAAACGGCCGATGCCCAATCGCTCAGGAACCATGGCATCGTCGACAACATACTCTTCGCGTTCTCCCCTTGTTGCCAGCGCATCCGAAATGGGCACCTCCAGTCCACGATCTCCCGCCCCTACTATTCCTTCCATTGACTTCAACAACAGCTACGGTCCTCCCCCACTCAGACCGAACACATCAAACTCACAGAGGAGCTTCTCCCGACCGAACCCCGGCCACATGCCCAATGGCTCAAACTCTTCGTTTGGCCACCAGCCCTACGATTCGCAGTCCTCGATTCCCGCGCGATACACGGAAACCCCCGCGAACTACTCCGAAGCCGTACCTCCATTCCCTCCCCCATCTCGCTCGCCAACTGCCCGGACTATGGATAGTTATAATAATGGCCGACCTCTGATGCCGCAAGGTAACAACGGCTACCCCGTGCGATCTCCCACGGCCGGACCGAATGCGGACCGGTTCTCACCCATGGATGGCCGTGCCAGCCCCGCACCGTCGACTTACTCGAGCCGGAATGGTCCCGGGCTTCCAGCGAACCCAACACCAAGGCCCCTCAACCCATCAGGCGTCCAGGCTTACCAACAAACCCGGAGTGCGACGGGCCCTCTCCCGGCCCGAACACCCCAACAGCCCCCCACCCGAAATATGACGACGGGTGACTACTACTCTCGACAGCAACCCCCTCAAGGGTCCGCGTACGGTTACGACTACGATGTCGAGTCTCAGAGGGGTGGGCGCTACTAATGGTTAGGATTTTAAGGAAATCTTTCGTTTTTTGTTTTCTTTTTGCATATCATCAGTATTTTTCTAATGGTATATGGATCTGTTCATGATGGCACATTTATATCAGGTTCAAAAAGATACCTAGACCGGGGCTGGCTCAAAAGCTAGACGTGTATGAGAGAAACACGCTTTCTTTCCTTTTTCACATACCTGCGTCTTTTTGACTCGTTGTCGGATTACTTTTATTAGAGTTCCACCTTACGACGGGGTTACTTCCGCGGTCACCTTTTTTTTTGTACATAGCGGATAGGTCGGGTCTCACTGGTACAGAGTTCCCGTTTCACGAAGAGTTTATATGATGTTTTGTGTCTGTGATTTTATCGATCTCGGCGAGAACGGGATGGGGTGAAGAGTGATAAACCCTTCGGGGTGATGAATGGATGATGTCTTTTATTTAGTTCCGATTGTTCATCAAGGCCGTGTTTATAAGACCGACCCTGACGTTGGCGTATGAAGGCCGGTTCTAGCCAAAGATGATCGATGCTGTTGAAATCTCCGTGCCAATAAGACAGCATGACCTTAGAAACCCAAAACCCAAACCCCATCATTAAGGCATCTCGACATCTATGCAGGCGTGATTCGATCGAATTAGCGTTACTGTCCACACATCGTGTAGAGAAGGATCTGTCGATATGTAATCTGACTGGCGAGGTGTGGGAAGAGGCGAGGAATCAATCGCGCCTTTCGGGTCAGAAGAGGTTTAAGCCCAACATTAGACCCCGCGCATCCCGGGGCCCGATGGCGTCTTCGATTTGTAATGGGAGAAAGTTTCCTTATGGTTCTAGTATTTATACAAGGGCGATATGAGGGTGTACTATTTCTTTAAAGGGCGTCTTTGACGTCTTTTATAAGGGTAGGTAAGTTTTCGTCAATCCTCGGTAGATTTCCTGACACGAAGGAAATTCATTCTTGCCATCGAAAAAGAAATAATCAACACCAAGTATAAAGAGGAGAAAAAAATAGAAGAGAAAAAAGAGCAAAGAAAGAGAAGAAAATGGCGGCCATCCCGATACAATGGCACGAAGGCGAACTCGCCATGCACAAACTCCTCTCCATCCCGCGCCGAGAAAACCCCACATCCCCGGGCCTCCCGGCCCCCTACGCATGGCGCATCGCCGCATCCCCCCTCATTTCCCTCGGGGCATTAGATTCCCGCGGGAGACCGTGGGCGACGATTTGGGGAGGAGAGCGAGGGTCCGCGGGGGCTATTGCGGCTGGGATGTTAGGAGTGAGCAGCATAGTTGACGGGACACACGATCCGGTGTACGAAAGTCTCTGGGAGGGCAGCGAGAAGGGGAAGATAACTGCTCCTTCGGGCGGGGAGGGGAAGGAGAGGTTGGTTGCGGGGTTGGCTATTGACTTGGAGAGTAGGGATAGGGTGAAGTTTGCGGGAAGGATGGTTGTCGGGTCGGCGGTGACGACGGGGAAGGTGAAGGATGTGCAGATGGGGTTGGAGGTGAGGGAGTCGTTGGGGAATTGTCCAAAGTATTTGAATAAGAAGAGGGTTGAGAGGAGGGAGGAGGGGGAGATGAGGCCGGTTTTGATGGGTGGGGAGGAGGGTGCCTTGGGGAGGGAGGCGGTGGGGGTTGTTGAGAGGGCGGACTTGTTCTTTATGGCGAGTTTTGGGGGTGGGAGTATGGATGTTAATCATCGAGGGGGGATGCCGGGGTTTGTGAGGGTTGTGAAGAATGATGCGGATGGCGTTGTTCTGGCATACCCAGAGTGTAAGTTGTTGTTCTCTTCCTCCGGTGCTGGGAGACTCGAGGATGGAAGTTGCTAATGAGAGCACAGTCTCGGGAAACAGGTTGTATCAGACGCTGGGGAACCTGAAGGCGAATCCCCGAGTTGGCGTCGTGATACCGGACTTCAAGACATCCGACGTCCTCTACGTAAGTAATGTTCTATCATTGATCTCATGGTTCCTCTTCACAGATATCTATTCTAACTGTTACTAGCTCACGGGAGCCGCAGAGATACTCATCGGAGACAAGGCCACCGAGCTTCTCCAACACACCAAGCTAGCCGTCAAGATCGCAGTCTCACAAGCCCGATTTGTCAAGTCCGGCCTCCCATTCCGCGGCGAGGTGGTAGACTACTCCCCCTATAACCCGCCCGTACGAAATCTCGTCTCAGAAACGACATCTCTGTATGCTTCACCCGACAGGCAGCAACGTGAGATAACAGCATCGTTCGTCAAGCGAGAACTCCTCACGCCTACGATTGCAAGAATAACCTTCAAGCTTGACTCCCGAAAGACTCTCCCGACCTGGAAGTCGGGACAGGCGATAACATTCGACTTTAAACCCGAGCTTGATAATGGCTGGTCTCACATGCGCGATGACGATCCACAGTCCCTCAACGACGATTTCGTTCGCACATTCACGGTGTCCAGCCCCGCGCCGGCCAGTATTCGTGCCGGCTCGAAAGACGCAGAGTTCCAGATCACAGTAAGGAAACACGGACCCGCGACCGCACTCCTCTGGCGGTGGAACCCCCGCGTCGAGCTCGAGATCCCCGTTCTCGGCTTCGGCGGCGAAGAGGGCTTCCTCCTACCCGTCGAGAAGACAAAGTCCCTGTCCGTGTTTGTGGCAGGCGGTGTTGGAATCACGCCGCTCATCGCGCAAGCAGAGGGGGTGCTTGCAGCTGGGAACGGGCTGAGGGTGCTTTGGAGCGTGAGAGGCGAGGACTTGCCGTTTGTGGAGGATGTGTTTGGGCGTGTGAGGGGACTTGCGCCGCTTACAACGGTGTTTGTGACGTGGCGGGGGAATGATGGACGGGAGGAGTTGAAGGATAGGCTTGAGGCTATGGGGGCGAGGTTGTATGATGGGAGGATGGGGGAAAAGGATGTTCAGGCGGTTGAGGGGAAGGGAGGGAGGAAGTTTTATCTTTGTGCTGGAGAGACTATGATGAGGATGTTGCTGGGCTGGCTGGAAGGGGAGGAGGTGGTTTATGAGAGCTTCAGTTACTGATCAGGAGTTTCTATTTTCATCTCAGGATTTAGCTGTGAGGTCAGTTTCATAAGGGGAAAAAGGCTGCGTATGGTCTGTATGTTCAAGTTTAAAAAGTACTCAAATCATCAATGATGGCCAACTATTATTCATCCCTTAACAGTTGACAAACCACATCCAGTCTACGAAGTATCAGGAGTATCGATAATTATAGAACATTTGTATATTCCCTGGCATATAAATCTCGACGAAAAACAAAACACATCTACGCTCTTGCCAAGCTCACTACGCGTTGCCACCGCATCCAAACTTCTCATACTCCTCCTCATCCTTTGTATTCTCCCGCCTATGCGTATAACCGCCAGCCGCCGCCTGGACCTTGAGATTGTTCAAACACCGCCGCCTGATTCCCAGGGGCGCGCGAAAGGTGGCCTTCCACTCCCAACCATCGTGGTCCTCGGGGTAGCGATAGTACTCAAACTTGAATCGGGTAATGCCGCCGCCGGAGCACTTCTTGAGGGCAGGCAGCAGAGTCTGCTGGCCATAGTCCCAGCCGGCCCAGCCCTTGCCAGATATGGTATACGCCTCCCAGAAGCCCTTGTACCAGCCCTCGCAGACTCCGTCCGTGCGCGTGATGAACTCGCGGTTTCTTCCACCGCCAGTGCGGATTTCGTAGGTGTAACTGCCGCGCTTGTACTGGCCGCCGAACTTCAAGTTTAACGGGTTCGCGGGGTCATTGCCGTCGCACGAGTTGATGATGCGGTCAAACGATTCGAGGCACATGGCCTTGTCAAAAGTGCCGGCACCATTGCTTAGTTTGATTTCAAACTCTACTTCTTCTGGCGTGTCGATGTGGTATATGTGCTTGTAATTCCAGTTGATCGCGCCAGGCGAGTGGGTGACCTTATTGTTGCAAAAGTCTCTATAGTTCACGTCGAGGCGCTCCCAGCTAACCCAAGCTTTGCGGCCCAATTTCTTATAGCAAGTAAACTCCTCTGTGTTTATTTGGCACATGTCTCCCGCCTTGCCTTGCTGCTTAAGCTTGGCGTACGCGAGGTTTTGCAAGGCGAATGAGGCAATAGTCTCATGGCCTTTCTCGTTGGGGTGGAAGTTCTTGGCAAACGTGTCAGGTAGACCCAGGCCCATGGTCGGGTCGAAAGAACCGTCACCGGGACAGTTGGGTGGCGACGGAGCGCGACGGTCTAGCTTATGGAGGGCGACGGCCGGGGGGTTGGGCGACTTGTAGAGGAGCGAGTCATAGAAGTCCGCCATGGGCGACGTGGAGCGGGGTGGCATCCCTTCCAACTCGTCATCACCAATCTCGCGGCGTTTGAGCATGTCATGTTCGGGTATACCGCGAACATAGGTGTTGGGCTTGAAGAAGTGCATCTCGGGCTGGTGCTCTGGGTCAGGACATCGACCATTGCTTCGAGGTGAGCACATCTCCCCGTCAACTTCAGCTGGCCAAGTGCTCCAGTCTGAGAATTCGATGTTGTACTTTACATCTTTGTCCTCCTGGAACTCGATAACGACTTCGTGAATGGCCTTGTTGATCCCCTTCACGAGCTCGTTGAAGGTCTTGCGACGCGCCACCGTCAGACGCAGCCCTTGGCCCGTCCAGTACTTCCAAGAAAACCATTGGGGGAGGGCCCATTTTTGCTTGTTGGGGTCCGCACAATCCTCATTTTCCGTATTGAAGAAGGGCGCATAGCCGTTATAGATGACGATGCCGCCCTCTTTTATCTTGGGCTTGAGAGCGTTGAGAATCTCCCGGATGTTGGGCTTGAGGATGGTATTGATATTCTCGCTCGCCTTATTAATAAGGTTTGTGCAGGCAGCCTCGCCATGGTACGGCAACATCACACATTCCCGAATCATAGCGGCCTTTTTTTATTTGTTTGTGATGAATTGTTAGCACGGGCCGATTTCATCGTAGCGTTTTGGGGGGGGGGGGGGGGGGGGGGGGGGGGGGGGGAAAAAAA